>ABLG01001749.1:0-25551 GCA_000172435.1 Meloidogyne hapla
CACTAAGTCGATCAAAATCGTAATATGAAAAAGTTGGAATTGGCATGAAATTCTGATTTTTGTATTTTTTTGTATTTTTTCATTTTTAGGCTTGTTGCAGCACTCTCCAGCTTACCACAAGTTTATATATTTCGAACAGCCAGACACCCTTGTTTTACTGAATTTACAGTTAAATTTTAATTTATTTTTAATTTATATATATATTTTTTTTTAATTTATTAGCAATGTGTATCTGCTGATATTATTGGATTATTATCTCCTAATGTTATTTATTGGTTTTCTGTTTTAAATATTGTTCAAGTATGTATTTTTAATTATTTTTTTAAAATTGAATTAATAACTTGTATTTTCTAAAAATGTATTTTTTGAATTTCTTATTTTTGTCTTTTTTAAGTTTTGTATTTTTTTTTGTAATTTTTCTAAAACTATTTTTGTATTTTTTAAGATCTGATTTTTGTATTTAAATTCTGATTTTTATATTTTATAAAACTGTATTTTTGTATTTTTTCGAAATTCTAATTTTTGTATTTTTTAATTTTTGTATTTTATTTTAATTTATTTTAAGGTTTATTTTATTCCTTTATTTGTTATTTTATTCTGTTATGGATCTATTCTTGTTTCAATTTCATTAAAAAGTAAAGACACAAAAGTAGCTTCTGAACCAGAACAACCACCTAAAGAACAAAGAAATATTACAAAATTAGCATTATTACGTGGACATGAAATTCATCAACAATTGGCTGCTGGTTTGAAAAAATATTTTTTTGATTAAAAAATAAATTTTATATAAAAAGGAAGTGCCCGTACAGCCCGTTGGAGACGTACAAGTAGTTTGGCAACAGTCCCAGCTTCTCTTTATTTTAGCAAAACACAACCAAAATATTATGGAACAACAGGAGGAGAAAATAATAATAATATTAATTGGTCTAAAAGACCAAGTGTTGCAGCTAATACTAATGGTCTTCGTAGAACTGGTGGAGGTGATTCATATGAAAGGGCTAAAAGCAAAACGGTTAGTTTATTTTATTCTATAAGTAATATAAAGAAAATACAAAAATAAAACATTAAAAATACAATAATCAGAAAAATTAAAAAATACAATAATGAAATATAAAATACAAAATTAGAAAATACAAATACAATAATTAAACATAAAATACAGAAATCAGAATTTTATAAAAATACAATAATCAGAAAATACAATAATCAGAAAATAAAATATAAAACCAGAATACAACAAAAGTGTTTCTTCTTTTGTATTTTTATATAATTTAATTTTTTTCAGCTTAAAATGACGCTTGTTTTGGTATTAGCATTTCTTCTTTGTTGGACCCCTTATACAGTTGCTATGTTTATTCACTTTCTCCGAGTTCAAACAGAAGCTCGCCCAATTTCTCCATTGCTCAGCAAATTTTTATATGCCTTTGCAGTGTATGTTAATTTAAAAAAATTTTTTTGAATAATTAAATTTAATTACAGATTTAATTCTGCAATTTCTCCCTATTTGGTAAATTATTAAATAAATTTATTTTTAAATTAAATAAAGAATTCTAATTTTTTAGTATGGCTACTTTTCTTTTAACATTCGAGACGAATGCCGCCAACTTAGATATTTAGTTTTCCGTTC
The DNA here is from genome assembly GCA_000172435.1 of Meloidogyne hapla. Classification (NCBI taxonomy): domain Eukaryota; kingdom Metazoa; phylum Nematoda; class Chromadorea; order Rhabditida; family Meloidogynidae; genus Meloidogyne; species Meloidogyne hapla. Next base: position 1,628 of record ABLG01001749.1, read on the forward strand.
AGCGCCAGCTAGATGTTTACTTAGACACGGCGATTCAACAGAGGAATCAATTTCTCATTCAAGAAGTCCTTTCGGTACACTTGCTCCTGGACAACGAGAGTAACGATTTTGTTAAAATAAAAATAAATTTAAAATATATTTCTAGTAGTAGACGTCGAGCAATGATTAGACGTGAATCGCGAGTTCGTGAAGGCCTAATGATGTGCGAGGAAGGACAAAAACGACAGTCTATAAGTGCATCAAAGGGATCTTCTCGTATTGTAACTGGACAACAAAGAGCGCCGAAACTAGGGTTAGAATTTTATTAAAAGGTTTTTAAAATTAATTTTCATTTTTCAGTGACACTTCTCGAACATTTTCACTAAATACTACAGCAACAACATTAACTTCTAATTCATCTTTCTCTAACGGTCAATGTTCAGCCAGTATTTCAAGACGACGTCCACGTCCAAATGATGAAAAAGATCTTATGGAAGTTGATTCTAAGGAAGAAGAAGAAGACCAGGAATTGGACGAATCTCTGTTGATCTCCAATGAAGAAACAAATAGGTAAAAATGTTTTTTTCAAAAAACTCAATGAATCTACCTCACTTAAAAGTAAATTTTTAATTTTATTAAATTCTTAATTTTTTAAATTAAAATGTATTTATAAAAGAATAAAGAAAATAAATACAAAAAATTTGGGAAAATTGAGAAAAATAATTTAATTAGGTAATTTCTAATAAATTATACATAAAATTGCTTTTTTTAAATCAATTATTGCATTAAAGAAAAATTAATTTTGGGTGTTTTTGTGTTTTAAAAATTGCACACGTTCGAATTAAATTTTTTGAATATCACACTTTACAATATATTTATTTTAAATTCTCACTCACATATTACAATATCTTCTGATTTGACCCTGTCTTTTGCATTATCACAACAATTCTGTACATCTAACCTTGTGGGAGTTTCTTCGTTGTTTGACTTAAACAGAAAAATATTTAATAAAATACAAATTTGTATTTTTAAGAAAATTCTGATTAGTAGATAAATACAAGTAAATTCTGATTTATTTTTGTAAAATAATTTTAGTTTATCCAGAAAATACAATTTTAATTTATTTTCCGGAAAATACAATTCTGACTTTTGTCTTATTTTTGCTCTTATTGTATTTATTGTACTGTTGTTTTGTATTTTTTTTTAATTTTCATTTTTGTATTTTTAAAATAAAAATTACCACATTCATTGATTCTCCTTCATTGCCCCCATCACTCTCAGCAATTAATTGGTTACATTTTTCAATAATTCCACCTGTAAATAAACCATCATCATTAGCATTATCATTTTCCTCATATTCTTCCTGTCTTTCTGTATCCATATTTGAAGGACTCATAACTTTGAAAGATAAATCATTAAAATTTATTAAATTCAATAAAAAACATACCCCTGACATTAGAAGCTGATGATGGGCAATAACGCTCTCCAGTACCTGCCCCAGCCAGACCATCAACATAATTTTGTAAATAATTTAGTTCGTTTGCAAGGGGGCGGCATGCAGTATTTTTCCAATGAGTACGTAAACCGCTAGGGCTAATATAGTTACGACCACATTGTGTACATGCAAAAGGGCGTTCCTAAGCAAAATAGAAAAAATTTAGAAAATAATTTATAAAATGTATAAAAACATTAGAATGTATGCGTTGATGAAGTTTTAAATGTACAAGCTGGGTAAATGAAAGATTGCATCGATCACAACTGTATATTAGAAATAATTTTAAAAATAAAAAATAAAAGAACCTGTAAGGGCGTTGTCCATTATGTAAACGAAGATGGGTCTTTAAATTGCTAGTTGAAGAGAAACGTTTGTCACACACCTTAAATAATTAAAAAGGTGATCTTTTAAGATTTCAATAAATAAAAAATTATTCAACCTCACAACGATGAGGTTTTTCACCAGTATGTACCAAATCATGTTTTTGTAGATGTGCCAATTGAGTGAATCTAAAAAAATAATTTTATTAAAATTTAAAAATATTTTAGAAATATTTAAAAAATACCCTTTATTGCATTTACTGCATTTGTAAGGTCTTTCGCCAGTATGTGTTCGTAAATGAACTTTTAAGTTAGATAACTGACCAAAAGGTTTTGAACATTCCTGTTCATTTTTAAAAAAATTTAAAAATAAAATAATAATTAATTAAAACCTTGCATTCATAACGGGTTCGTCCATCTACTTGCTGTGAATGCCAAAACTGAAAGAAAAAAAAATAATTTTTTAATTAAATTTATTTTAAATTTTTACCTTATTCTGACTATTTTGTTGTTCACCAAAATTATTATTTTTGTTATTTTCTCCTCTTCGTTGATGGTCTTTTATAATATTTCCTCTCCCATTCATTCTATTGTCATGCTCCACCCCTCCCTCTTCATCACGGGCAACACGTTCAGCAGCAGCAACTAAAGCAGCCTGATATGCCTGTAAAGATTGACGAAGTTCTGCTGCTACAGCTAAAGAAGAAACTGTTGAAGAAGGTATTGAAGTTGATGAATTTGTTGTTTGAGTATTAGTTGATCGACCAATATTTATCAAATTATCACTTCTCATTTCAGTTAATAATCCACAATTATTATTTATAGGAGGACGACGTATATGAGGAGCATGACCTTAAAGAATTAAATTTTAAATTAAAAATTAAAAAAATAAAAAATTTTCTAACCTGCAGTGGATGATGGAAATGAAGGAAGATGAGGAAAATGTTGACGAATATTGTATGCATTTTCATTATCTTGTCTAATCGAATTTTGTTGTTGTTGTGGCAACATGGCAGCTACAACAGCAAAAAGTGATGATGGCGATTGTGCCAATGGAGTTTGATGAATGTTTTGATGTTTTTGTTGGGATGAGGAAAGTGCAGCTGAATTAAAATTTTTAGAGAAAATTTAAATTCAAACCATTATTGTTGCGAGAAGGTAATATTGATGGAACTGAAGCCACAGCAGTACAACCTAGAGCTGGAATCAAATGTTGTTCAGCAGCGGCACGTCCTCCTCCACCTCCACTAGGAATTCCTCCATTTTGACTTAATGATGAAAGTGGAGTATTTGTTGGGGCAACAATAGCTTGGAGAGGAAGATTAAGCAAATGAGAAGTCAAAGGATTGGTAGAACTGTTGTTATTTCCATTCGTTGAATTGCCATTTGAAGCAGCAAGTCCAGTATTTTGTAACCAATTTCCAAGTTGTTGTTGTTGCTGTACTGCTGCAAGTGCTAGACGGCGTGACCAAATTAAATTGTGAAGACTATCCATAGCTGCTGCTGTAGAGGAGACTGAAGGGAAATGATTATTTTGATTATTAGAAGGATTTTGATGTGGAAAGGAGAGAGAAGGTGAAGAAGAAAATAACGATGTTCCCATGGAAGATGATGAAGGTGTTGTAGAAAGATGATTAGAAGACAAAATATTGGAAGATGTAGAAGCTGGACGAAGAAAAGCACTATGACCCAAAGAAAAGGCCAAAGAAGCTGTTTGTAACAGGGAAGAACTTCCAGAACATCCCAAAGATGGCAAGTTGGCCAAAGCAGAGCCCAAAGCTGTTGGCAAAAGAGTGGGTGCCTGCGGGCTTGATAAACGCAATGGGACAGGGCGATGTACAGAAGATGTTGAAGAGGAAGACGATGATTGTTGTTGTTGAATGATGACATTTGGACGATTATTTTGAAATAAAGAATTGTCAACTTTTGTTGATAATTTATCAGAAAAAGAGAGTTGACGTTGAAGAACCCTACCACTACGATTATTACCATAAATATGATTACTATGGTGATGATGCTGGTGTCGGTGATGTTGTGAATGTGATTGACCGGGTGGGGGACTAGTAGGTGAAGAACTAAATTTTTAGACTAAATTTTACGATTTTCCAATTAAAATACCTTTCTGAACTAGAATTCATGGAAGCAAAGTCATCGCTAAACAAAGGTGTCAAGTCAGAAGTTGATGATGCTGAAGCAACTGGTGAATGATGTGAATGTTGGTTGTGGGAAATGAGCAACGAATTGCTCTAAAAATTACTTTAAAATTATTTTAATTAATTATTTTAACCTTCCTTAGATGACCTCCACAGTTGCTTGCACCTCCTGAACCTGGTAATCGCTCTGGTGTTGTACATTTTCCTCTTGCAATCAAATCTTCATCTTTTGACTCTTGAGTCTTTTCAGAATCATTTTCTTCTAAAAAATATTTTTTTTCTTTTAATTAATTAAATAAAAAACCATTTAATTGTTGTTCAACACGTAAATGTTGTGCATATTCATGACTGTACCAAAAAAGTAATTCTGTATTGGGTTGGATAGAACGAATTGTATAAAAATAGATTTCATTATCATACTGGAGAGAAAATAGATTTTTTAATTTAAAAAAATAGTAAATACTTGACAAGCAACCAAATTTTGTGATTCTTTATTCTCTGCCATTTGAACGTTTTTCATCCAATTTGCTTTGCGTGAGTTTGTTTCAATCAAACGTAGTAAATGAGGGCCATTAGAAGAGAAAATCTGGAAGAAATTGAGAAGATGAATTTTTCAGATTTTTTTCTGAAAATATTTTCTATTTAAAAACCAAAACAAAAATTTTTATAAGGAAAAAAGTAAAATTGGAGAGATTTTAGAAAGTCATTTTCCCATTGCCTGACAGATTAACTTTAAGAGAATTTTACTTTTTCCCTCAAATTTTAGTATTTTATTTGCCTATTTTTAAAGAGAAATTAAGTGAGAATATATTTAAATGAAATTGAAACCGGCCTATTAAAAAAATCTTTTTTTAAATAACTAAATAAAATACCGTTTTAATTTGACATTTTTTTGTTTTATTTTTTGTGGGCGGGGAAAGAAAATGTTTTTTAAAAAAAGAAAACGATAACACATATTGAGGGAAATGTAGCTTTAAAAGGGTAAAAGGGCACACGCTCACTCAGCTGAGATTGGTGGAATGCTTTCTTTAAATATTTTTTTAAAAAAGGCAAAAGTCTACCATGCTTATTACTCTCAAAAATTTAATTTGATATTAGTTTTAAGGATTATTGGGTGAGTGAAAGGATTTGATGGTGGGTGATGGTGGTCCATTACTCCCACGAGGACTTAACAAATTAAACAGAAAACCCAAGAAAAACTAAAAAAAATAAAAATAAAAATTCAAATTTTTGTAAAAACGCCTTTCTATTAGAGAGGGTAATTTTTAAAAATTATTTAAAAAATAATTTAACCTTCCAAACACTATTTCTCCTTGTTTTAATGTTGTTGTTGTTCATCTCATCCTTTTCTTTATCTTTTTCTCTTTTATTTGTACTATTCTGATTTAAATTAAAATCAGAATTAATTTTTGTTTCAATTGTTGTTTTGACTGTATATTGTTGATGTTTTTGTTGTTTAATTTGCCCAATATTTGTTAAAACTGTTTTTGTTGATTCATCAAAATTATTTGTTGTAAATTTTTCTTTTTTCCTTTTTTCTTCACCCACGCTTTTTAAACAACAAAATGGTTTTTTAGCTTCTTTTAATGGCGATAATACTGTACTAACATTTTCTTCTTTATTAGCTAAAGGCATTCGACAATCACCACATAATGGGCCAAAACGAGCAAAACGAGGAATAAAATCAGTTGAAAATACACCGAGTTCCTTAAATTTATTTAAAAATTTTAAATAAATAAAAAACCTTTCTCTCCTTGGCCACTTCTACATTTGAAGGTTTTAAAGTCAAATTAAGCGGAAGAGAAGTAAAAGCTCGATCGTTCGGGTCTTGTAGGTGTAAAGCTTTATCAGGTACATGGAAAACACAAAGCATCGCCAATTCGGCATCGCTAATTAATGGGAGATTGTAAGAGGGACAAAAAGTATTGTTGTTGTTCTTTGCTTAAATTAAAAAAATATAAATTAAGAAAATCCGCAAATTTTTCAGGTGTCCGCAAATTTTGTCCGCAAGTGCCCAGACTATTAAAAAAATACAAAATGCTAGTTTTAATGTTATTTACTGGCACGTGTCTCTCTTTAATCTTATTTTTTCATTTTTTGAATAAAAAAGGGCGCGCGGGCCAATAACCTTACAATAAAACACAAAATAAAAATATATAAAGATCACCAACTCACTAAAGGGCGCTAAAATAATACCCAAAAATAAGCAAATAAATATTTACTTTTTTGCAATGTCCAAATTTTAACCATCATTTTTTAGTATTTAAAATTATGTATATATTTATTTGGTTATTCACTCGCATATTTTATTTTTTTTTGTTTTAAGCAAAGTGCAGAAATAAAAAAAAACTATAATTAGTGACTTCTAAAAATATTTTTTTATTTTTTAAGGTCCAAAACACCTCAAAAACCCCTCAAAAAATTCAAAAGTATTAAAAAATAAAAAACACAAAACCTTCAGTTGATGCTTGTTCATCTGCTTGTTGTCTTTCTTCTTCATCAGTTGCCTTTCTTCTCATTTGCCTTTCTTCTTCACTGCACACAATCCGAGACAACGAAGACGTCCAGTTATTGTTCCCCTCAAACGTTGATAAAATAAAAGACAAAATTTAAAGAGAAAATTTTAAAAGAGAAGATATGTTTTTTGAACCCATGCCCATGCAGATTTTAGTTTTTCAGGAAATCTTGGAACCTTTTAATTATTTTAAAATCCTTTCCCATTTCCTTACATTCTCTCCTTCAGTTTTGCTGTTTCGTCTATGCCCTTCAGCAGAATCACAAGAAGCAGAAGGCCGTTTTCTTTGCTGTTGTTGTTTCTCCATTGCAATCATTTGTCTAAGCACATCAGTGGCTGCAGTAGCAACTTGTGCATCTGCTGAAGCGGCTGTAGCAACTGGGGAGGCGACTAATTGTTCTGCACTGACTGAAGGATCGGGGGATGAATCAAGGCCCATTTTTAAAGAAAAATCTGAAAAATTAAAAAAAAAAATTAGAAAATTTTTTAAATTAACAAAATGCCAAAAGAAAAAAAAGAAAATTCACAGAATGCCAAAATGATTAAAACAAGAATTTAAAAGACTAAAAACTTTCGGTTTAAGCGCTTGTTTACACAGTTTTGTTGTTGTTTTGTCCTTTTAGAAAATAAATGAGGACAAATACAAAACGAAGACAATATTCAGGTCAGGGCCATCGACCTTGGTCGCCATAGGGGAGAGGAAGATATGACAAGACTTTTGTGTAGAAAAGAGAAGGTGAATTATGGGAAAGGTGGAAAGGGAAGTGAAAGATGAAAAGGAGAATTGAAATAAATAGAAAAAAGGGGAAAATTTTAGCTAAATGGAAGAGGTAGGGGAAATTCATGAAAAGGAAGATTAAGTTGGGTAACAAAAAGAATGTGGTGAAGAATAGGGAAGATGAAGAAAGAAAATGAAGAGAAAAAAGAAAGATGAAGAAGAAGAGCGGAAGATGAAGAAGAGAGGAAGATGAAGAGAAGAAGGTGAAGAGCAGAAGAAAGAAAAATGAAGAGAAGGAAGAAAAATGAAGAGAAGGAAGAAAAATGAAGAGAAGGAAGAAAAATGAAGAGAAGGAAGAGAAGTGTAGAGAGAATAAGGAAGAGTAGCAAAATAAATTGAAAAGAAGAGAGTAAAATCAAAAAAGTGAAGATAATGTTTTCTTGGACGACGGCGCGTGTGATGATGATGAAGGCCACCAGTTACAATTGCCACCTTTAAATGAAAGGGAGTAAAAAAGGCCGTACGCGCAATAGATTGAACAAGAAAAGAATAAAAAGTTTTGGGAGAATTCCGCGATTTCGCCTCTAAAAGTAAGGTCAAAAGAAGATGTTAGTGCCAGCCGGCCGCGCGAAGGTGAAAAGAAAATTGGGGGCAAAAATGGAAAAGAATAATAAAAACAACAATAAAAAGGACACAATTACAGAGATAATATAGTGATTTTGAATAAAAGAAATTTTTCGAAAAAAGGGAAATTGAGAATTTTATTTAATCAACACTTGTGAAGGGCCATATGATAAAGAAGAAATCAGGGGCACCGCCAGGCGTCGAACCTGGGTCACATGCCAAGTGAAAGAAGTAAAAGTCGGCCACGTTAACCACTACACCAAGGCAGAGGAATATTTATTGTTGGTGTTTTCCCTTCCGGAAATGTTTCCGGAAGGGAAGGTGAACAATAGTAAAGCCTAACTTGAAGAGTAAAAAATTAGAAGGAAATAATTTTATTAAATTTTTGTATTAAATGGATATAATTTAAAAAATAATACCCGATTTGTGCGTTAGAGCGACAACAAGACGGGAAAATTGAAAAAAAAACTAGGCGAAGGACAAATGAAGGTGGACAATTGGCAAAAAAGTTTTTGAAGGAGTTTGTTTGTTGAGAAAAATTTTAGGGAGTTTTTAAAAGGGGAAAATGCTGGTGAGTGGGAAGTAAGCTTAAAAACTGACTGTTAATTAATTTTCAATTTTTCTGTTACAATTAAATTTAAGAGAAGACCAATGTTTTTTATATTGTTTGTTGTTGTTGTTGTTTGTTGCGGAAAGTGAAGGAATTTTAAATAAAATAAAAAGTTATATATTTAAATGTGTGGACAGTCGGAAGCAGAGTGAGAGAATGGGTGATTTTAGGGGGTAGTAAATATATTTTGAATGGAAGAGGAAAAGGACGAAGAAGAAAATTTTGTGAAGAGAAATTGGCTGGCGTGGAGGACGCGCATAAAAGTGAGACAACAAAAACAAGGAAAAATAAAAAAGAAAAGAAAGAACGTGTCCGTGTGCCGGTCTGTGCTGCTCGGCCATCCAGCCGGCCGAAACATGAGAGAAAATGAGCAACGACTGAATAAGTGAAAATTGAAAAAAAATAAAATAAAAAATTAGGCCAGTTTTGAACAAAAGAAAGTTTAAAAAATATTTGAAAAGGAGAAAAAATAGTTTAGAGAAAAATGGCGGACTGAAGTTTGCGGATGAAATTTGCGGACAAAATTGAATTTTATTGAAATTGGAACAAATTCGGGAAATTTTTTTTCAATTATATTCCAAAAATTCTTATAGAATTATTAGGTGTTTACAAAACACCTTCCAAATTTATAAAATTACATGTGTCTAAGAGAAATTAAGAAAATTCATGTATTGAGGTTTCAGGGAAATTTTGACATATTTACATAATATGAAAAAAATTTTTCTTAGCTAATTTAGTATATTCTTATAGAAACAGTTGGCCGAAAACTTTTGCCAACTAGATATTATAAAACTTCTAAGGTTTTATGGAATTTTCAAGAACTTCATATGTTGAGGGACAATGTCCGCAAATATTAATCCGCAAATCTCTCACCTAAAAAATTTTCTTGTTTCCCTTTTTTCTCGAAAAACACTACTAACCTAATTTTGGCAATAAATAAAAATTAGGTAAAATAATCACAACATATATTTATTTATTTTTCTAATTATTTCGCTGACCAGTTGGACAACAAAACAAGTAGAAAAAAGAAAATTAGGGGAAATAATAGGCTTTTTAAACAAAAAAAAAAAGAAAAGAATATTGTCGCGCAACACAAATAAGTGGACGGACAAAAAAGCGCAACGTCGGCAATAAATAAATAAAACAAAAAAAAAATAAAAATTGCGCAATGAACAAGGGAAAGGAAAGAGAAGATCTTCTTCTTTATCTCTTTTATAGTACAACAAAACAACAAAAAAATACTAAAAATCAAAACGTAATTTTTGCACGTAATTTTTTGCCTTAAAAATGTAAAAAATAAATAAAAATGTGCGCGGCCCTACTTTCGATAAAATTGAGGAAGAAAAAGGGGATTTTAGAAAAGAGAATGAGGAAAAATAAAAAAGAAAAAAGACCGGCCACTACTAATCGGCCACTAAATAATACTTTTCTTTTATTTTTTTATTCTTTTTCAGATTTTTCACGGAGAGAAGCGCGAAAACGACTTTTCTCAATTTTTTCTAACTTTTACAAGTGTAGGGGAAATAACTGGACATAATAAAAATTTGCGGACATTTTTTAAATATTTGCGGAAAGAAAAATTTTGCGGACATAATAAAAATTTTGCGGAAAGGTTCAAAAATCAGATGTCTAAAAATCTGACTGACCGAAAACCCGAGGCTTATAAGGACAGCCATAAATATTTTTTTAAATTATAAAAAAATTAAAATGTCCGCATTTTTTGTCCGCAAATTGATAAAATGACTGGGCTAAAATATTAATGTAATACATGTTTTGAGGATGAATGAAAAATCAAAAAAATAAAAAATATGAAAGAAATAAAAAAAGAAGAGAAAATTCATTTGAGTGAGTGGACAACAAACGCGAAATGTGATTATAAAAATTTTTTGATGTTGCGCGATCGGCCGTCAAAACTAAGGCAGAAGTGAATAATTTAGAGTTTTTTTGGGCTTTTCTATTTTTCTCTGTAATTCTTCACTTTAAATGCCCACTATATAATTGAGGGAAAATTGAAAAGAAATGGCTAAACATTTATGGACGTGGAAAGAAATTTTTTTTAATATTTTTAACCGGTTCCATAGTCCACAAGTTTTATTCTTCTCTTTTCTGTTTCTGTACTAATTTTCTCTCTGTCCACTTGTGTATTTTATTGCCAGTTGGATTATTTTTGATTTAAATCTTATTTGTTGATTACGTAAAAAAGAAATTAGTGTTGTTCTATATTTTTTCACGTGGAACGAATTTAAAAGGGTTTTATCCGGAAAATTTTTTCTTGGCATTATGTCTGGCAATTAAGTTTTACTATAAAAGCATAAATGAAAGCTTCAATTAAAAATCCCTCTACTCACTATTTGCTGGATTCACACATCGCGGCAGTCGTCGGACACTTCTTCAAGACAATTTTTGTCTTTTGGACTTCAAACAAGCAAGTTGTTTATTTTTAAGATTTTCTAAAGTATTTTCATTCATTTTCTTATTAAGGCAACTTTTATCGGCAAACAATGAGTGCTGCTGAAGAACTCAAAGGCAAAGGCTTTGGCACGCGATCTAAATATTCTAGAATTGTTCACCATAGAACCAGACGGGAATTGGCAGCATGGTGGGGAGAACATCGATACCGTTGGAGGCTCAATACGCGCTATGATTCGCAGCGTGGACTTACAGAATATTGGCACTGTGCGGTGAGTAAAAAAACATTTTTTGGTCAAATCCTTTATCTTTTACTTTTTAAGCACAAAGAAGAAGGCATTTACATTTGCCCAGCTCGTCTAAAAGTTATCTTCCGCGGCAATCAAGGTATCGCTGTCTATGAATCAAAAAATCGTGAACACGATCATAATCCACTGCCACCGCCAAATGTTTGTTTTAATGCTTGATTTTAAATAAAAATTATTCTTTAGCTATTGAATGTACACGAAACAATTGTGATGGAACCATTCCCTTTGCAAACTGCTCAGATTGTCGACATGACTCCGAGATTCGTCTCTCAACCACCAAAATTGGAAATGACTTCAACAGAAAAAACGGGAAGCCGAAAATCTCAAGAACAAAAAGAATCGAAACTGGATGAGAAGGAAAATAAAAAAGGATGAATTGAAGAATAATATCAGACAAATACATCTAAAAATTTGTTCTACTGTAAAATATAGTATTTTTTAATAAAACTAGCATTGAATCATTAGCACTGAAATAACCGGTTAAAATACCCGTGCCGAAACGGCGTTTTTGAAAATTTTTCTTGTTTGCAAATTTTTTCTCAAATTTTTGTTTATCTTAGAAAATTTTCTTCCACACTCCTAAATAATATTATTATGAGGAAGAAGTTTCGGGACAGTGACGACGACGAAGAGTTTATTCTAAAAGAACCTAAAAACAAAGCTTTAATTGAACGGAAACGACAACGAAAACAAGAAAATAAAAACAAGTCAAATATTGGCGATTTAATTGAACAAATTACTTCTAGATACAAAGATTTAAATTCTGTGAGTTGTTTTTTGTTTGAGACAATTTAAAATTTAATTTTCAGGAAACTTTTGCCGCAAATAAATTTTCTGACTTTCCTCTATCGCCGTTGACGTTGAGAGGACTCAAAGATTCAAATTTTACTTCACCCACTGATATTCAACTTCTATCCCTTAAACATTCAATTATTGGCAAAGATGTTGTTGGCGCAGCAAAAACAGGAAGTGGAAAAACGTTGGCTTTGCTTATACCGGTTTTTCTTTCGATTTTTTAAGAAAAATTTTTTTTATTTGAATTTCAAGTTACTTGAATGCCTATGGAGAAATAAATGGACAAAATTTGATGGTTTAGGTGCTATCGTGATTACTCCAACAAGAGAATTAGCTTTTCAAATTTTTCAAGTTTTGAATAATATTGGAAGTTATCATGATTTTTCGGCTGCTCTACTTATTGGAGGTTTTTAATTTAAGAATTGTCGCCTTTAAAGATCAAGGGGACTTTCAGCTTAAATTTGTTTTTTGATGACTTATTCAAAAGTTATTTTTCTTTTCCCATTTCAATTAGATCAGGTTTTAATCGTAAATGTTAACGATTTCAAAACCTTTTTATTAAATGGGAATAAATTATTTGACGCTTTGCGAAAGCGCATTTGACCAGCTTTTTTGAGCTACTTCCAGTTGAATGCGTTTTTTAAGAGCGCTACATTCTTAAAAAGATTTTCTTGGCTTTTCTTTACATTTCAAAATGAAACAAATTTCTTAAAGGCACTGACGTTGATTTTGAACGAGAACGTTTATCAGGCATTTCCATAGTTATTTGTACACCAGGACGGCTTCTACAACATATGGACGAAAATGGTTATTTTTGTTTTGATCAACTTCAAATGCTTGTGATTGATGAAGCTGACAGGATTTTGGATATGGGCTTTAAACAACAAGTTCGTTTTTTTTAAATTAAGTTTTTGGAAATCTTTTAATCTTTAAAGATTGATGCAATTATTGAAAATTTACCAAAACAAAGGCAAACTCTTCTCTTTTCTGCAACACAAACAAAAAGAGTGGAGGATTTGATTCGTGTCTCGCTTAAGGACCCAGTCTTTGTTTCTGCTCATGAGGGGGCCAAAAATTCAACGCCTGATCAATTGACTCAAGTAAATTTTTTTATCTTTCTTCCTGAACTTCTTTTATCTAAAATATTTTTTAGTCTTATCTAGTCTGTGAAGAAGAAGATAAAATTAATATTGTTTGGTCTTTTCTAAGAAATCATCAAAGGAAAAAGACGCTTATTTTTGTTACAAGTTGTAAACAGGTTTTTATTTTTTGATTAGATTGACTTAAAAATTTGTTTTTAAGGCTCGCTTTCTGACTGAAGCAATAACTCATTTACGTCCAGGCCTTTTCTTTACTGGCCTTTGGGGAAGTTTAAAACAAGGAAAAAGGATGGAACGATTTCAACGTTTTGATGAAATTACTAACAAAGGAGCAGCTATGATTTGTACAGATATTGCTAGTAGAGGATTAGATTTTGCTGGACTTGATTGGGTTTTACAAATGGATTGTCCTCCTTCAGTTGATGATTATATTCATAGGTTTATATTCATTATATCCCCTCCGGGGTAAAATCTAATTTTTTATAGGGTTGGAAGAACTGCCCGAATGAACAAAAGTGGTGAAGCTATGCTTATTCTAACAGGCAGCCAAGAAGGTCCTTTTGTAGAAATGTTAAAAGCGCGTCAAATTCCAATCAACAAAGTTGAGTAAGTTAGAAATTTTTTAATATAAAATGTTTTTTGATTGACAGGATTGAAAAACAAAAATTATTTTCTATTCAAACAAAATTGGCTAATTTAATGATTCCATTCCCTGAATTAAAACATTTTGCTCAAAGTGTATGATTTTTTATTTTTAATATTTTTTTAATTTATTTATTTAGGCGTTTGTTGCTTATGCCCGTGCTGTTTATTTCGCACAATTGAAGACAGTTTTTAATGTTGATTCAATTAATTTTGAGGCTTTAGCAAAGTAAAATTTTTTAAAAATTTTTTCCATTACTTTTTTCAAGATCATATGGTCTGCCTCTAACTCCAAGAATTCGTTTTCTTCGCAAACGTGGTGTTAATATTGGTGATTCTGACAAGAAAAAGACTACCACAAAAACAATTACCGTCACTGATGAAATCAGGCTTGGTGGTGATAATTCAACTAATGCTTTTGATGTAGATGGAGAACAAGAAAAAGACGAAAAAGATGTTGGAGATGAATTTCTTAAAATTACACGACGGGATGTTTTTAATGAAGTTTCGGAAGTTAATCCTGAGGTTATTTTTTGATTTGTTTAATTAAAAAAAATATTTTTAAGGAAGAAATTCTTGCTCGCATTTCCTCCAAAAAAGCTATAACAAAGACACAGCTGGCATCAAAAATGCTTAGGAGGTTAGGTAATGCTGGCATTACAAAGAGAAAACGTTTTGCTGATTCAGACGAAGATGATTAAATTTTAAATGACCAGAAAATTTGTTATTTTTGTTTTTTTAATTTGTATGTTGTTAGAATTGTTTAAAATTCTATGAAATTTATTTTATTCCTCAATAATTTTGTTTTCATCGAAGTAATATTTAATACTAATTTTTCAAACATATTTTTAGTTTTAAAGAAAATGACTACACATAACAAGCCTATTGTTCCATTGAGAGATGCAAACGCTGAAGGTGATGTTAGTGAAGAACAAAAATATTGGATGAAGTTAGAGGTATTTTTTTTATAAATTTTAATAAAATCAAAGTTCTATTTTAGGAAGCAGCTGTTTTTGAAGAATCCTGTTGTAGTTGCGATTTCAAACCTTCGTCTCCTTATGCTTTGGCTATTGCTGGTGGAAGTAGAGTAATAAAATTTTATTTTTTTTTGATTTTGTTAATTTTATTAAATTACAGGCTATTGTGTTTGATACTGCCACAACCGAACCATCTGCAATTTACTCTCGGTTTAAAACTTCTTTATGTTCAGTTAAATATAGGCATGATGGAGCATTGTTAGGTTTGGATTTATATTTTTTAGGCATAAAAAATCGATTTTTAAAGGTGTTTCCACAGAAAATGGCTTTCTACAATTTTTTGATACTCATAGCGAAAAGCCACGAAAACAAGGTCTACGTACTCCAATTAGAACAATTAAAGCACACAAAGGTCAAATTTATTCATTTCAATTTGATGCTACTGGGCATAAGGTCGCCTCTTTTTCTGATGATTGTTATGCAAAATTATTTGATTTGGCAACTGAAAATGCGTCACCAGTTTGGAATTGTGGTGCACATATGGATTTTATTAGAACGGGTTCTTTTGTTCCAAATAGTGAATGTTTATTAGCAACAGGTTTTTTTGTAAATTATTAATAAGAAAATTATAAAATAAATTTAAATAGGCTCTCATGACAACACAGTTCGTTTGTGGGATACTAGGCAAGATGGAAGCAGTTTTGTACGTGAATTCAATCATGGCTTACCAGTAGAAAAAATTTTGTTTATGTCTCCAAAAAACAATTTATTTGCTTCAGCTGGTGGAACCTTAATAAAATTTTGGGATTTAAATAATGGACAGATAGTCAAGGAATTGCAACTTCATAAGAAAACGGTTTGTTTTATATGGAAGATTTTGGGAGTAATTCGATTTGAGGGGTTACCATCGATTTCTTAAAATAATTTTTTGAAGGTAACTTCTCTCAATTTATCAAAAGATGGAACCTTTTTAATTACTGGTTCAGCTGATCGAAGAGTTAATATTGTTAAATTAGACAATTTTGATTTGGTTCATACTTGGCGTTTTGAAGCACCAATTCAGTCTTTGGCTATTGACCCTTTGGATAATCATATTGCTTTTGGATTGGGAAATAATAATTTGGCTATTTGGAGGCGACAAGAAGAAATTGAAGAAAAGAAGAAGAAGAAATCTGAAAAACGTAAAAGAAAACGAAATGAATTACAAGAACAATGTAATGGTGAAATACCGGAGAATATAGAAGAAGAAAAACAAGAAGAAAGGCCTAAAGGATTAGTTATTTTTAGAAAAGAAAGAGAAGGTGAACAAGAACAAATTGAGTTAAAACCAACAGAAAGACAATTAGAACAGGTTTTTTTTAATAATTTCTGATTTTATTTTTCCTAGATGAAACTTGGTAAACACGATTATTTATTGCGTGAAGGCCGTCTTCAAGAACTTGTCTCAACTATACTTTTAAAAATAAAGGACTTTACATTTGAATATATTGTTGCTGTTTTTCATCAAATTCGTATTCGACAACAACTTAAACTTGCATTTTCTGGTCTTGAAAAACGTGAACTTGTCAACCTTTTTACATTTTTGTCAATCAACATATCAAACAAACAATTTTTTGATATTTTATATGATGTAACAGTTGTAACATTAGGTTAGTTCTTTATTTGTTGAGGGGAGCAGGGAGTTACGTCATGGACATTAGAATGGTATGGTTGGCCATGACAGGTCTTAAAACCGAAAATTTTGCCAATTTTTGACAAAATCTCTTCTCCATAATTTTTCTATAATTTTTATTTGCAGAGATTTATGTCCACAAATCATTACCTTCAGATGTTCGCTTCTCTATTAAAAGGTTTCAAAAAACTTTAGCCAAAGAGATAGAAAAACAAAAAGAACAATTTAGAAATGTTGGTATTTTTGAAATGATAAAAAATTCTAATAGAAATAATGAAACAACAAAAAATGAAGAAAAAATTAATGTCAAAGAAGAATTACAAAATGTGGAAATGAATGAAAATGGAGAAGAGGAGGAAAAGGAACAGGAAATGAAACAATCCAAAATGAATGGAAAAGTGATTTTAAATGAACAAGCTGAGGATGAAACAAGTGATGAAGATGATAGTGAAGAAGGATGAGAACCTTAATTTATTAGGTGTATGCGTGCGGATTCGAAGAAAACGGGACATAGAAAAATCCAGGTTTATTTTTAAAATGTCATATATGGATTATTCAAATTGGGTGGTTGGTGAGACTTATTACCTTTTATTTATAATTTATTGGATTTTTCGTATCCGCACACTTACCTTAATTTATTTTGTTTGTTATTGTTATTTCTAGATTTTATCAAAAAAAAATTTATTAAAATTAAATGTTCTTTTTCATTTCCAAAATTTTTTAATTTTTAAAATATTTATAAAATTTGTTTCAATATTTTATCATTTTAACAATTTTTTAAACAGAGAAAGAAGTTTGTGATTGTTAAACACCGCAATTGTTGCTTTCATTACTACCATTGGAAAATTCGCAGAGAGGTTTGAGAATTATTAATTTAAAAAGTTCATCTCCTTCGGTGATATTTGTCTCATTGTGATCCTGTAATTTTATCAGAATTTTTTTAGGAAGAGTTTTTGCGACCCCTAGGGAACGAACTTTTCTTTTTAATTTTAAATTAAATTTTATTTTTAGGTCTAAAGAGAATTAACTCTAATTAATTTCAACCTACATTTGTTAAATTATTTGCTGCTTCTCCAATATCTTCTAATTGGTCAGTATGTTTTAATAAAATAAAGAAAATAAATAAAATTAGGCCATTTTTAGAAAAAGGACAACAACAACATATTTTTAATTTAATTTGCTTCAACATTTGACACAAAACAAGAGAAGCGGAAGGAATGGCTTGTTCAGCAATTTTCTTTTTGGATATGAAGGGGAAGGTGGGCGTTTTTTAATAATTATTTTTTGTCAAGTTTGGGTGAACCTAAATTTTTAATAAAAAATTAAAATCGATATATACTTATGTTAAACCACATTGTTTGAAAGCTACTTGAAAAATAAAGACAAAATAAGAAATAATTCCCTTTACTTTATTTTTTATTCGTTCCTTTTTTTTTCACTCGCACATTGGCGTCGCCTGCTTTTTTTCTCAGTATTTTTTTTGTTGGCACAAGGTGGGTGGGCAACGCCAAATGCCATTAGTCACAAATAATAATGATTGTGATTTTTACCTTCTGTTGCATTATTTACATTGTATTTTGGTGCCCACTAGCGACCTCCCCCATTTCCGCTTTGTTTTTTTTTCTTATGATGCAATCAATTTCCTTTCATGCCTAAAAATTTTTGTGAGTTATCTAAGAATTGCAAAAAGATAGGAGCTTAAAAGTTCATATTTGTGACCTTATCTTTTATCATTTTTCGTCCTCATGCCCCTAAGATGATTTCAATATCTTTTTTTATTTATCCTTTAATTATATCAATATTAGTTTATTTATGTGTTATCTATTCTTCTCTTAAAATTATTTCATCAAAACATCAAAAACTACTCATGGATTTCAACATCAATTCCCTGAATCTTTCAAATCAATTATTTTTAAATCAACAACATAATCCTAATGTACCTCTAACTAATTCCTTTTTTAATAATAACAATACATCAGCCACAGCAATATCTCAAGGAATTCTAGCTTATTCAAATGCTCTGGGGTTTTGTCCTGTTGCAGAAAATAATAGTAATGATCCAGCATTTCTAACTTCCCCTATTTCTTCAGCAAATATTTGGGAACAGCAATCTTCTAGTGCTACTTCTGAAGCTTCTTTTAATAAAAATGAAGGTGTTTAGATTTTTCCTGAATTTTTTGAAGAATCTATGAAATATTTAGGTCCCTCTAACTTACCTCAACAACATTTACCTTCTTATAATTGTTGGTCAGCATTTTCAAGTTATGACAACAATAATAACACATTAAATGAAAATTCAAGTCCAGAACCATTTTCTAATTTTGTAAAGACCAACAACAATATAGGAGCAACACGTCAACCCTTTTCTTGCTTGACAAACAATAATTTGGTTTTAGAAAAATCCTTTGAACATCAAAATATAAGGAAATGTCCTTCTTCAAAAGAATTTCAAACAGAAATGGAATTAATTAAATATCGGGAACGCCGTTCAAAAAATAATGAAGCAGCAAAACATTCCCGAACAAAACGTCGTGAGCGAGAACAATTGTTGCAGCAAAGAGTGATGGAATTGGAAAGGGAAAATTCGCGGTTGCGTAATGAATTGGAGGAGGAGAAAAGAAAGTTTGGAAGAAATGAATGAAAAAATAAATAAACGCGTTTATCAGGATTTCCTGAAAGTTTTTGTCTAAAATTGTTTACACGTCTCCTTATTGTTTTTCCCTATTGTACATAAAGTTCTCTTATATTACTTTTAATTGATCTTATTTTTGTCTGATTATTTTAATTTTTCAAATAGCGTTTTATTCATTTGACAATTTATGTAAAAAAATTTATTTATATTTAAAGGTATTAATTTCTCGAAATTATCGTGGAGATGTTGACCTTACAATTATTGAAAAGTTTATTCCTTTTCTTGTGGATATGGAAGAGGAAGGCAAATTGTCTCCAATTGTTGATGTTTCTGATGCTATTTTTGTGTTTATTAAATACAATAATGTTTACGGTTTTTTTATTTCTTTTTTTAATTTTTAAAAATTAAGTTGTTGCTGTTTCTGACCATAATGTTAATGTAAGTTTATTTTTCTTTAAATTAGCTCTTTAATCCTTTTAAATTTGTAGGTAGTTTTAATGCAGACATTTCTTTATAAACTTGTTGGAGTTTTTTCTGAATATTTTAAAGATGTTGAAGAAGAATCAGTTCGAGACAATTTTGTTATAATTTATGAATTATTAGATGAAATGATGGATTTTGGTTATCCTCAAGTTACTGAAGGAAGAATATTGAGAGAGTGAGTTTTAAATAGAAATTCTTAATTTTATTAATTATTTTTAGATATATTACACAAGAAGGATATAAATTAGAAAAGAGCCAAATACGTCCTCCAATGGCTGTGACAAATGCAGTTTCTTGGCGGTCAGAGGGTATTAAACACAGAAAAAATGAAGTATTTTTGGATGTTATAGAATCTTTAAATTTGCTGGTTTGTTTTTTAATAAATTTTTAAAATTTTAATTTTTTTTTTAAAATTTTATAGGCGAATGCTAATGGCGTTGTTTTACAAAGTGAAATAATTGGATCAGTCAAAATGCGTGTATTTTTAACTGGAATGCCTGAACTTCGTTTAGGATTGAATGATAAAGTTCAATTTGAGAATACTGGAAGTAAATATTTTTTTAAAATAATTATTTTTTTAATTTTTAAAGGAGGAAGAAGCAAAGCAGTTGAATTAGAAGATATTAAATTTCATCAATGTGTTCGTCTATCAAGATTTGGTATAATTTTTAATTTAAATGAAAATTGAAAAAAAATTTTTTTAAAGAGAATGACCGCACAATTAGCTTTGTTCCGCCAGACGGAGAATTTGAATTAATGAGCTATAGATTGAGTACTGTTGTTAAACCTTTAATTTGGATTGAAACTGTGAGTTTAAATTATCTTTTAAATTTTTTTTAATTAAAAATTTTATTTTCGACAAAATTAATTTTTACTTTAAGGTAATTGAACGTTTTTCACATTCACGGATTGAATATATGATTAAGGTAATTTAATTTGAAGAAATTTTCAAAATCTATTTTTAGGCAAAATCTCAATTTAAACGTCGTTCAACTGCCAATAATGTAGAAATTATTATACCAGCACCACGTGATGCAGACACTCCTCGATTTAAAGCAGCAATTGGACATTGCCGATATGTGCCAGAAGAAACTGCTTTTATTTGGAATATTAAAAGCTTTCCAGGCGGTAAAGAATACTTAATGAGAGCACAATTTAAATTGCCAAGTGTTGTTAGTGATGAAGCTGAAGGAAAGCCGCCAGTCAAAATAAGATTTGAAATTCCATATTTTACTACATCTGGTATTCAGGTTAAAATTTTTTATTTATTTTTTCTTAATTTTTTCCGAAAAAATTAAGTTGTCCGTTTTGCGGACAACTCTTGCGGACTTATTTTCCACAATTTTTTTTTTTCATTAAATTTTGATCTTTTTTTAAAGGTTCGCTATCTAAAAATAATTGAAAAGAGTGGATATCAAGCTCTTCCATGGGTTCGTTATATTACAACAAATGGAGATTATCAATTACGAATTCCTTAAAAATTTAATTTAAATAAAAGAATTCTCTAAAAAAATTTCCTGTGTCATTTTAAAAATATATTGGCGGCTTTATAATTAAAACGATCTCTATTTAATTTTATATAATTTGCATTAATTTTTTTTTCTTCTTTTAAAATCTCATTAAAAATTATTTTTTAAATAAAATGTTTTAATTATTTAAATTTCTTTTTTAATTGTTTGTGATGCTCAATTAATATTTTCTTATTTTCTAATATTATTTTTAATTTTTTAAAATTTTGTTTTAGCTTAATGGCAATGCGAAGACTTTTAATTAATTTTAATAATTTAAAAACTTTTAATCAAACAACGAGGTTTTTAACAAATGGAGAAGTCAAAACAGCAACAACTAGCAATTCTGACAATTTAAATGAAACAGCAACAGAATTAGTTCAATCAATTATTGAGGAATATGAAAGTAATGGACGAATACTTACATTACCTTGGGCAGATCAACAAGTTGGGTTTTTTTTGACTTTTTGTTAGATTTTGATTTACGAGTTTTTTTAGATTTTGGGGGTTTTGATTTTAGAGGTTCTACTAAAATCAAGATTTTTCATTTTCTAGGGTTCTTGAATTTTTCTTTTTTTACAGAAATTAAGTAACAAAGGAAAATCAATAATATTTCAATTTGACATGCCGAAATTTTGGCGAGAACCTTCCACTTTAAGCATTTTTTCGATGTCTGATTTTTTAAATTTAATTATTTTATTTTAGGCGATTAATTCAGCGCTCTATCCTTTCAAAGAATTATTAAAACTTGGTATATTTTTTTATAAAAATTTGAGAAAATAAAATTTATTTCTTTAAAGGTATTCGGCCAGAATTTTTAGAAGATGCTTGTTCTCGTCACGAAAAACTTTTTCGTTCATTGATTAAAAATGGTCAATGTATTTATCAGATGCTTCAAATTTTTGTTGAGAATTTCCATATGACTTATGAAGATTCTATTAGAATGTTTGCAAAGTGAGTTTTTTTAAATAATTTTTTAAAATAAAATTTTTTAAGATGGTGTGATTTACTTGAAAATGAAACTCCTCAATCTATCCAAAACAGAATTAGTTTGTTTAGTGGCCGTGGATTTGCTACAGGAATTGGTTTAAGAAGAATATTCGAAAAATGTCCTGAATTATTATTTGGTTCTGAAGTGCAGAAAATGGATATTTGTTTGGAACAAATTAGCAATTTTTTTGAAACTGGAGATGTAAGTTGAATATTATTAAATTTTATAAAATTTTTGGGCACCGTCAGGCATCGAACCTGGGTGTCCCAAAAATTGCTTTCGGAAAGGGCAAACGTGTTAGCCACTACACCACGGAAATAGTATTTTCTGGATTAAAATTTTAAACTTTTTTAGGATATAAATTTTTTTTTAGATTTATTTTTCTATTTAAAATAATTTTTTAATAATTTTTTTTTCAGTTAAAAACAATTGTAAATAATTCTCCAAATATTTGTTTAATGGATCCAACGGAATTGGAAAATAAATATGAGGTTTATTTATAATTATTTTTTAAATAATTTTTTTATTTTTTAAAGTACATTTATTTCCATATGGGTTTTGTAAGTGACGAATTAGCAAAAAGTAAAGGTTGGGTGAATTTGGATTTATTTTCAATTATTGATAGACATCAATTGCTTTGTAAAACTGGAAAATATTTTTATCCTGATCCTAAAAAGCCACAATTAAAAAAGGTTTGAATTTTTTGATTTTTTTTTTTGTTTTAAAAATTTTTTTTAGTTAAATAAACTCAATTTAAATAAATGTATCCCTAAAAATAATTCTACCGCGAAGCTAGAAATTCTTTTGGATTTTTCTTTTTGAATTTATGGTTCAATTTTTATTTTCTGAATTTTTGAACTAAAAAATTCTGAAAATGAATTATATTAATTTTTTTTAAATTTTAAGGAAAATCCATCAGCTGAACTAATTTTTGATACACATGAAAATAGATTTGCTAAAATGATTGCTGGTGTTGAACATGGTAATATTAATTTTAAAAAATTAATAAATTAATTATTTTTTAGAAGAATGGTTAATTTTTAAAGAACTTTGTGAACAACAACGGAGATTGGAAGATAAAGAAGAACCTTTTGAAAAGTGAGTAAATTTTAATTTTTTTTAATTTTAAAAATAAAAAAAAATTTCAAAAAAAAATTTCTTAGAATAAAACCTTCAATGCGTAAAGCTTTTGAACGTCGTTTAAAAGAAAAGAGAGAAAATCAGGAAGGAGAAATTGAATAATTAAAAAAAATTTTTAAATTAAAATAATTTTTTTGAATATTATTTTTTTGTTGAATTTTCGATTAAATTTTATTACAATTATTTTTGCTAATTAGAATGAAAATATATTTTGGTTTATAATAATTAACAAAAATTAACTTTTTTATAAATTTTTTTTAAAATTTATTTTCTTTATTTTTAGCCAAATTATGGATTATATTGTTTTTATTGGCTTTTGGAGGTTGGTTAATTAATCTTAAGCAAATGCCCATCGTTCTTGTTCAATTAAATAAAAATGCTATTGGATCGTTGAGGTGGGGAATTTGTTAATTATTATATTTTTTTATTAAATTTTTTTTAACTTGTCAAGGAGTATTTTTCAATTTTTTAACTTTCAAGAATTTTTTATTCTTTTTTTTTAAATTTATTTTTAAAATTATTTTATTTGTTTTTTTATTTTTAAATTGCCAAAGAATATTTTTTTATTTTTTTTTAGTTACAGGAATTTTTATTTTAAAAATTTTTTTTTGAAAAATTTTTAAACAAAAATAATTTTTCTATTGTAAATTAACATTTACCTACAACATAATAATTTTTTCAAAATAAAGACCAAAAATTAAAAATTCTCATAGGAACAAAAAGATTTTCTATTTTTGTATTTTAATAAATTGCAACAATTTTATTTCCTTATTTTTTGTTTTATTTATTTTTAATTAAAATTTTTATTTTATTATTTTTTAATTTTTGTTTATTTTTCTTTATTTTTTTGTAA
>ABLG01001747.1:0-31821 GCA_000172435.1 Meloidogyne hapla
ATGGTAGAGAAATATAAATCCATAATATGTTGTATTTTAATCCGGGAAAATAAAAATAAATTCTGATTTTTTTAAATATTTCAGAAAAAATGAATAATAATTATTTACAAAAATTTAAAAAAAAACTCGAAAAAATATTCAGTAAAACTTTTTAAAAAATTTCTTATAAATAATTTTTGTTTTTTATTTAAATTTAATAAAAAAATTTTCAGAAGAAGAAAATTCTCTACTTATTTCTCCAATTAATGTATTAAATCTTTTTTTTTGAATTAAAATTATTTTTTATTTTTTTTATTTAAAGGAAATATATTGGTGGCGTAAATTATTTAGACAATTTTGTAATCGTTTAAATAAATTAAATCCTTTTACTTCCGAAAGAGATTGGACAATTACTTCTGTACAAGTTGATAGAATTTCTATGAGTTTGTTTTTATTTTATAAAATATTTTAAATAAATTATTTCCGTAAAACTTTTCCGTAAAAGTTTTAATTAATTTAATATTTCTAGTTTTATTTCCAATGTCTTATCTTGTATTTAATATTGGTTATTGGGCATATTATTTAGGAAAGATTGGTAGACCATTATAAAATTATTTAAATATTTTTTATTAAATAAAATAATTTGTTTGTATAAAAGTTTTTTTTAATTAAAAATATTTTTTAAAAATATTTTATTTAAAATTAAGTAAGAATATTTAAAATAAAAATAATTATTTAGGGATTAATTAAATTAAAAATTTAAATAATTTTTTAACAGATGTTTTTATATTTAATTAACATCTGTTACCTTTAATTGATAAAATATTTAATAAAAAAAATAATTAATTTTCTTAAAACTTTTTTTAAAATTTCATTTTAAATAATTAATTATGGTAGTCAAGGTAATTTATTTGAATTTTTTTCAAAATTTTATTTAAATAAAAAATGTAAATCTAATTTTCGTGATAAATTACATGCAAAGATTAATTTTACTTTTTTTAAATTTTGTGACGAAAATTTAAAATAAAAATTTTTCAAATTAAAATAAAATATTTTTTTATTATAAAATAAAATGATTGACGTATTTCAAATAAATTTATTTAAATAAAATAAAAGTCTATAAAATTAATGAATTATAATTACCTTTCAAAAAAGTTTTCTGAAAATATTTAAATCATCCCAAATGTTTTGGATTTTAATTTAAATTTATTTCTAAAAAGTTAACAAAATATATAAAATTAAAAAAAAAAGAAATATATTTAAATACCAAAACAAAATTTATTATTTATTTTATTAATTATATTGTAACTATATCATTCAATTTTTAATAGTTTTATTTTGAAGAAAATATTTAAAGTTAATTAATTAGTGACAAATAAAATTATATTACCAAACGTTAATATAATAAACAAAAATTTAAGAAGAAGTTGGCCTGAATGCCATACTTTTCTATAGGGCAAGAATAAGCGGAATGTGAAGGGAATATTTATATTTTTGTTTAGATTAGTAGTCCGACCGGACATTCACCGCGCTCACTCCTTAAGAGCGATTAAGCGGGCAACGACTTCCCTTCACCTATCGGGCAATTATTATTTATTAACGCTGAATACTAAAATGAACTGATCACTAGAAAAGAACCTTTTTCTTTTCTTTTTCCTGGGATTATATTATGGATAGACGGAGCCGGCTTTACACAACAATTTATTTCTCAATCCCTTTTCAGACTTTTTAATTAAAAAAAAAGATTATGGATAATAATAATAATTCAAATAATCAACAAAATGATTGTATTATTGCTAAAGATATAATTTTAACAAAATATGCACAAATTGCTAGAATTATTATGATGACTTTTAATTCTATACCTTTAATTATTTTTGTATTTTTATTTTTTGATTTTAAAAAATATCGTTTGGCTTTATATGGAAATTTAAAAGTTTGTTTTCTTTTTTATTTTAATTACACAATTATTAATTTTTATCAAATAAATTTTTTTACTTTTAAAATTTAAAAATATTTTTATTTAAGTTTATTTATTCATTTATTGTAATTAGTTCAATAAATATAATTATTGGATATTTTCTTGTTGAACTTCGTAATATTGTTGGTTTAATATTTTTTTAAATTTATTTCCTCTAAAAATATAAATTAATTAATACTTCTACATATTAAAAGAAATAAAATAATTTTTTTTAAGTTTTTAACAATTTCTGATCCAAATGGTTTAAATCCTTGTGCAATGTTATGCCCATTATGGTATGCTTTATTATCTAGAGGTTTTGGTTTTGTTTTTTCGTTTTCTCTTCCTCTTCTTCATTTTTGTGCAGTATTAGAACGTTGGAGAGCAACAAAATGCGCTAAAAAATATGAAAATGAAAATCGTTATTTTGGTATTTTTATTGTCATAATTGTTGTAAGTATTTTAATAAATTTAAATTATTTGGCATTATTAAAAAGGAGATTTTCCGTCTTTTTTATAAATTTCCTTTGAATAAATTTTCATAGAAAATATGAAAAGATTTGAAAGAGATAATCAATATGAGTAGATTGAACAAAAAAATATTTAATTTTTGTGTTAAAAATCTAAAATATAAAATTTAGCTAATTCGAAAGAGCTCGTTAAGCTGAATCGAATGATACCAAAATTTACTAATTTGAATGATTTTGAACAAATTTATAATAATTTATTTAAAGGAACATTATTAAAAAGACAAAAAAATTATTAAAATTAACCTTTTCTTTATTTAAATAAAAATAATTAAATTAATTATTTATTATTTGTTAGATGATTATTTCATTAATTTATTTTATATTTTATGCTTATATTGTTTTGGATGATTTTAATATGGAATGGAATAAAATGTTGGCATACAATGCTGTATATTAATTTAAATATTCTTAAAAAAATATTTTATTTTATTTTTTATTTTTTAGACAGTAACAATAAGAAGCAATATTTTAACAATTTATCAAACTTATTTTATGCTTTTTGTTTTAGCATTAACTATATTAGGTGATTATTTATTATTGAGGAAGAATGGAAAAATGAGAAAAATGGTTTTTAATATGTTAGTTTTTTAAAAATATTTTAAAAATTTTTGGTTTTGTTTGGCTATAAATTTTAAAGTCAAATTAAATATTTTTTTAAATGTTATTTTGTTCTAAAATATATATATTAATATTTCTAGCCATCAAAGTTTAATCAGAATTTCTAAAAATTATTAAAATTTCCAATTTTCTAGGGAACAACCATTTCTCTTAATATTTTCTTTATTTTTTTTTCTAGTGCTAATCAACGTCAACAAATTAATGGTTATAGTTTAGCTGAGAATTATCAATTTAATGAAAATTTATTAGCCATTCGTTTTATTTTTCCATTAGATATTGCTTATGGATTAACTAATTCAATATATTTTGGTTTAGTAATTATTTTACGTTCATTTCAACCAATTATTTCATTTAGTGTGTTTTTGGCTAATTATAATTTAATTACTATTGTAAGTTTTTTTGTAAGATTTTTAATATATCCATTTATTTTAAAAAATTTCTTCAACTTTTTTTTCAGCTTCAACTTCTTTATATTTCTACTGCTTTTATCTTTTTTAGACGTTATATAAATTATAATAGAAGTGGAAGACGAAATCATTTAACTTCAATACCACCAAGTGAACAATTAGGAAAAAAATATTTTGAACAATTAAATATACAATGGAATTAATTTTTTACAAAATTTATTTTATTTTTTAACGTTTTTATAAATAATTTGCCTGCTTAACATTTTTATTAGGCGGATTAGAATTGAATATCTGCAAAGTTCCGTTAAATTTATTTCGAAGGGGCATTTTTTTATTAGATTTTGGGGCATTAAAAATTTGGCCATTTAGAGCTGCATTTTACCGTTTTAGAGAAAGGAGTTCAGTGAGTTTCCAAAAATGTTCTAAAGTCAGATATACAAATTTAAAAAAAGACAAAATAATTGGCATTGTGTTTTTTTTTAATATTTATTTTTTTGTTATTTTAAAAAGTTTCTTTTTTTTTATTCGTGCTGTTTTATTTTTATTTGATTTTTCTTTTTTTAATTAAAGATTTTATATTAACAAGAAAATAATGGTTTTCTTCATTTGTAATAATTGCAACGAATCATTAAATAAAAATCAAATAAAAAAACATTTATTAAATTGTAAAAATTGTTTATTTACTTGTATTGATTGTCAAAAAGTATTTAACAATAAAAGTATTAAATTACATTTAAATTGTTTTGATGAAAATGAAAAAGAATTTGGAATTATTAATTATATTGCTATGGCTAATAAAATTAAAAATAAGGTTTTTTTAAATTTTTAATTGTTAATTTGTTTGGATAATAAATATTGTGAGGGATTTAATATTGGGGAATGGAAAATTTTTTGTATCCTTTTCCTAAGTTACAAGAAACTTGTAATCTTTTATTAAATTGTTGGAAATTAGTTTACGTTTTTATTTTAATTTTTTTAATATCTAAAATTTTTTAAAAGAATTTAATTTCTTCAACAACCTCTCAACAACCAGACATATCTTTTACTTCATTGGGTACCTCCATTAATATTGACAAAAAGTCTGATCGTATGAAACAACTTTTAGAAGAAATTGATGATGAAATTGAAAAGAAGAATGAACAAAAATCTGATAAAGATTTAGGTTTTTTAAATTTATTTTTTGATTTTAATTGTTAAGAAGGGGGCTTTTTCTTATTTCGAATGGGCTTTGCCAGGTTTGCCACCTAGTTACGCCTGTTGAAAAGTAGTATGGCCTTTGGGTGCTAGCTCATGAGCTGATCTAAACTTAATTTTAAAAATGAAATTAGCCGGGGCTGAACTTTTTTAAATTTTTTCTTTCATATTTATTTATTGCAATTAAATTAGCTGAAATATTTAAAATAAATTCAAAACTTATTCAAAGCTTTACCTAATCATCGAACACACAAATTATCACCAATTAATCCAACCAAATTCCAATCAAAAGCTAGACGTAAAATTCTTCAAACAATTCCAGAAACACCTGAAAAATTAATTGGAAATTTATCAAAAAGAGAATTGGAAGAAGATTCTTTTGAAATTGTCAAACAAACACCTTTAAGTAAAATATCTTCAGGTTTTTTTTAAATTTTATTTTTCTTTATTAATATAAAAATACTAAAAAATATTAACATTTAAATTATCTAAACTTTTAATATTTTTTTAGAAAATTCTTCATTAGCTTCAAAATTATCAGAATTATTATTAAAAGAAGAGGCTAGATTAGATAAACCACAACGTAAAAGAAAATTAAAAGAAGATGAAAATGAAAATAAAATAATAACAAATAGAGAAATTTTAGAACATTTTATTCAAAATAAAAATATTGAAGAGGAAGAAGAATTAATAAAACAAATTAATTTAAATAAAAGGTTTTTTAATTTTAAAAAAATGTTAAAAATTAGTACAAAGATACCTTCCGAACAAAAAATATTTTTAAAAAATTAGAGTCAGAGGTTATACAACAATTCATTTTTTTGTTAAACAATTTATTCTTTGCCTAACCCAATGACTATTCGGTCCAATATCACTCAATAAAAGACAAAATATTTGTAAAATATTTTTGACTTTAGTTTGTTGATCGTTGTTTTGTTCGGATGGTGATTTTTCCTCAAACGAAAATTAAAAAATTAATTTTTTATTTATTATTTTTATTTAAGGAAACGTCAAATAACTCCTTCAGAAATTAATTTTACAAATAATCTAAAACAATTACAAATGGCTAAAAAGCCTCGTCGTCGACTATTTTCTTCACATTCATCATCAAATAATTCTATTTGTTTTCCAGGAAAGAATGATGAAAAAAATTAAATTTCTATTTTTTTTTTAATTTTTTTAAAAATTGTGCTTTCGTGATAAAAATAAAATAGAAATTATTTTCTATTATTTTATCTATTAAAAATATTTAAATTATTCAAAATATTTATTTCTTATTTTTTCTTATAAATTATTTTTCAGTTTTTTAAGAAAAATGTTTACAAAACATCGTTTTCAAATAAAAAATAGTTCAAAACTTAAATATTCTGAAAGGTAAAAATAAATTAAAATATTTTTATTTTTATCTTTTTTTAAGTAAAATATTATTTCCTGAATTTATTAATAATTGTTTTAATAAACAACAACTTGTTAAATTAAAAGTTCAATTTACATATGGTACAAATGCTATAATTTATTTGTTGGAAAAAGAGCCAATGATTTTCCAAATTGGAAATGTTTCTAATAAAATAATTTATTTTCCTTCAGGTTTTTTTAAATTTTTGATTAAAAATAGGGGGGCGGGGAATTAATTATGAGAAATTAAAATTTTTTTGTAATTTTAATTTTTAATGAAAAATACCACTTAATTTATTTTTAGTTTTGTTTTTATAAATATGCACAACTACCTTACTTTGTTGATTAAAATTAAACAAAAAAATTTTTTTAATTATATTTTGAATATTTTTTTAAACCTTTTAATAAATAAATTTTTAAGTTTATTTTCTCTGGTCTTATCCAACAGTTTTTCCAATTTTATTTATTCAACATCAAACTTTTGGATTTTTACAAAAAGGTGCCGATTTGATGATTCCGGGAATTGAATTAATTAATCCATTTCCAAAATTTGAAGAAAATAATTCTGTTGCTATTTCAACAATTTCTAAAAATAAAGAAGGAAATGGATATTTAATTTGTGGACCTTTAGCTGTTGGAAGAACACTTTTTTCTTCAAATGAATTAAAAGAAAAATTAGAAACGGGACAGAAAGGAAAAGGTTTTTTTTATTAAAAATTAATATTTTAATTTTCTGTTTATATTTCAACTTTTTACAATTAAAATATTTTTTATGAAATAATTTAAGTGATGATTCAATTACTTTAACTATTTTTAAATTTTTCGTATTTTTTTAAAAATCTTTTTCTTTTCAATCTTTTTTAAACTCTGCAAATATTCTCTAAATATTGTTTATACTTTTCTAAATAAGGGAGTAAATTAAAAATAATTCCAAATTTTTAATTTTCTTTATTTTTCTTTTTTAGCTGTTGAAATTTTGCATATTTTTGGTGATTTTCTTTGGTAAATAATTATTTAATTTAATTAATTTAAAATTAATTTTCTTTAGGGAATTTGGTTCAAAACGTTCATTTCCTCAATTTATGTCTGAATGTTTACAAAATAATAATTTATTAAAACAACAATCTTCTCAAAACGTTGATGAAACTGATAATTTGGTAATTAAAAAAGGAAAATTCTTTTTTAATTTATTTTTAAAAGTATATGTCACTTTGGAATTTTATGGGAAATTCTGAAGATGAAATTTTAATTAATACAGAAAATATATCTTCAAAATTAAAAGACGAATCAAAAGAATTATTAATAAAACAAAATGAACAACAAAATTTTTTAAATAATGAAGAAATGAATATTTTGGTTTTTTTTAATTTTTTAAATAATTTTGTTTTTAGCTTTTTAATATTTTCTTTTCTTCAATTAAATATCAATTAACACCAGAAAGTAAATTTCCATTTGATGCCGGTCAATTTTATGCAAATTATATTATTAAAAATATTCCAATTGGAAAAAAACTTGAAATTAAAAAAACACGGTTTTTTTAATTTAAAAATATTTTAATTATTTTTAAGTTATAAAAAATTTACAACATTTTTGGAAGAAATTAATAATAATGAATATGGTTGGGTAGTTAAAGTTAAAACAATTAAAAGTATTAATTTTATTGAAAATGTAATTTAACTAATTTATTTTTAAATTTTAATTAATCTTTAGAAATTATTAGAAATTAATTTGAATATTTTTACAGAAAATAAATTAAAACTTTTTCTTTATTTTATTTATTTTAAAGATTAATTTTGATCATCCATATGTTAAAAATGCAGCTAAAATTGATGAAAATATTATAAATTCTGATTTAACACAAAAAACGTCAATAAATGTTTATGAACAAATGTTTTCATTAACAGAACAAGTTATGCCTATTTTTAGAAGTAAAGGATATCATAGAGGGGATTTAGTTAATATTCAACAAATTCGTTCAATTCTTTTAGAATATGCAAAAGAAAAGGTTAAATAATAATTATAATCAATGTTTTTTTTTAATTTAATTGAAAATATAAAATGGAACGGAAATTTAGAAAAAAAAAGGATGACCTTATTGAAAAGTAGAGGCTAGGGTTTTTTTTTTTTAATAAATTATACCAAAAGTCTTGGCCTATTTAAATTATCTCTTTTAAATAAAATATTTTTTTTTTAATCTAGAATTTATTTTTAAATGATGACAAAAATACAAAAAATTAATTTGGATGATGATACACTCCAAATGGTTATTAAACATTTTTTGCCTGATATTTTCCACAACAAAAATAATTTGTACAAAAATTATGTGAAGCTATGACAAAATCAATACTTGTAAAAACAGCAGAAGGAAAAGAATTTATTTTTAGAGGAAAAGTGCCTAATATTGAATTTAAAGTAATTAAAAGAATAAAATATTTAAATTTAATTACATAATTAATTTAGATAGAAAAACGAAGTGGAAATAAAATAGTAACCATTAATTTAATAATCTTTCTACTTTCCGGTATTGAAGCAAAAGATATTTGCTAAAGAAATAAATAGGAACGGGAACGTCAATAAATCCAACAGTTTCTGGTTGTGAAAGGCCCTCAATTGGTTAATTCAAGGAAATGAGGTAAATTTAAAAGTTTTTTTACAATAAAATAAATATTTGGTAAATATTTATTTCTTTTTCTCCCAACTCTATCAAAAAGAAAAATAAAAAGACTATCAAATTTTCCCCGTAATTACCCTCGTTTTTGTACCCCCACATTTCATCCATAAATCCCAAATTTACTTGGAAATCCTTTTTTGATTACAAAAATTATTTAAATATATTTTAGGTGAATGATGTTAGTAAACTTCTTATTGGAATTGGAATCCCTAAAAAATTTATTAAAGGAATTGATCTTGGTATTAAAGAAAAAAAGAAAAAATAAATATTTTTTTTTGAAAGTTAATTTTTATTATATTTTATTTTGAATAAGATGAGAAAAAAAAACATTTTTTTTTAGTTTTGGCTAGACTATGCTCACGTACAATACAAAAACGATGTTTTTCTAATGTAAGAAAATGCGTTGAGTTTAAAAATGACAATAAAAGTGCTTAAAACGGTCCTCTTTAGCATTTTCAAGATCCCTGGAAGTCGAAAAACTATGGGGAGCCCAACTAGTGTTTGAGTTAAAAATTCGAATTTTGGGGTGAAAAAATCAAAAATACAAAATGATAGCTCATTCGGAAGAGCTCGTCAAAGCTGAGTCGAAATGACACCAAAACCAGTGTGATTGGATGATCTTAAATAAAGTTATGATCAATTGTTGTAACCCCTTATGTAGGGTCTCCGCGGAAAAAAGTTTTTGCGTGATTCTCAATAATTATAGGGTCATAGATTATATGGGGTTGACTCTTGAAGCTAAAGAACTTTTTTTATAATCCAACACATTTTATCTGAAAATGAATTAAAATTCTAATATTTTTCTAACAAAATAAATGAATTAGAAATAAAAAATTATACTAATAAAGGATGAAATTAAATAATGAAAAAAAGGCTTCCTTCGCAGCGGCAAAAACTTTTTTCCACGGAGACCAGACATGGGCGAAACTCCAAATTTTTTTTTGACGAAACGAAACGAAATAAAATAATTTAAATTTTGTTTCGTCACGAAACAAAACGAAACAGAAAAAATATAACGAAACGAAACGAAACACGACGAAACAAATGAAATTTTAAAAAATATATTTATTTCTTAATCATTCAATATTAAATCCATAAATGAGTAAATTTTCATGTAAAAACAGCTGCATCTCGAGGTTTTCCATTGAGAGATTTTTTCTTCTATCGTCCAAAATGTAGTTAGCCGCTGAAAAAACACGCTCGCATTCAGAAGACGACATTGTTGCTGAATGATATTTGCGAACAAGTGGCAAAAGCAAAGGAAACTTTGCACCATTGATAGGATTATTCCAAAAATCCGCGGAACACCCCTC
Source organism: Meloidogyne hapla (assembly GCA_000172435.1). Lineage (NCBI taxonomy): Eukaryota > Metazoa > Nematoda > Chromadorea > Rhabditida > Meloidogynidae > Meloidogyne > Meloidogyne hapla. The sequence continues at coordinate 10,068 of ABLG01001747.1, forward strand.
AAAACGTGGAGTATTTAAATACTCCGTAACTTGCTTAAATAAAATAACTAAAAAAATTTAACGAAACGCAGGTGTTTCGTTAACGAAACGCAGGTGTTTCGTTAACAAAACGAAACGAAACACTTTAAAATTTGTTTCGTCACGAAACAAAACGAAACAGAAAAAATATAACGAAACTAACGAAACGACGAAACGAAACGAAACGTTTCGCCCATGTCTGACGGAGACCCTACATAAGGGGTTACAACAATTGATCATAACTTTATCTAAGATCATCCAATCACACTGGTTTTGGTGTCATTCGACTCGCTACGGCCGCCGTAGCGGTCCGTAGCGAAAATTTTTCCAGCGAAGTTTCAAATAGTCATAACAATGTCTAAGATCACACACTGGTTTTGGTGTCATTCGACTCAGCTTGACGAGCTCTTTCGAATGAGCTATCATTTGTATTTTTGATTTTTTCACCCCAAAATTCGAATTTTTAACTCAAACACTAGTTGGGCTCCCCATAGTTTTAGTCTAGCCAAAACTTTTAAACTTAAAAAAAAAGAATATTATTTTTAAAATAAAACTGAAGAAAATTTTTTTTCAAAAAAATAACTTCAAAATAGTTTATAGATTTCAGATAAATTATATTTAAAAAAATTCAATATTATAGTGATTTAAAATTAATGTAAATTATAATTAAAAACTTCTTAATTTTCTTCGACTTGAAATATAATAAACTACTCAACCAAAATTCTGAAAATGTTGAGATTTTTGGAAAGTACATTATAGTTATTTTAAACATCAGCCACCATTAACGGTAAGACATCAGACGCGAGAAATAGTTAAAATCGAGACGGAAACGGAAAACTCGACGAAATTGAACTTCTACTTTGACACAAATCCATTGACTGTATAAACGTCTCATATCATTTAATTGAGTAATTAGTTGTCGAACCTTAACCAGTAAATCTTGAAGAAAATTGCGAATAGAGAAAAATAAAGCCAAACACATTCTTTCAATAAATTTAATTCTGAAAGAAACTAATGCAAAAACGGAAACAAAATAAGTAGAATGAATACTGGGAAAACTAACCATTGGTCTGTTGAGGTCAGAAGAACCTCATTTGACATGCGCGACATCCTTCTCTTTCTCTTTCGCAAACAATAGATATATTTACTCTGTAACTACTTGAATTTTTTTTTTAGTTTTTTTAGTATTTTTTAGTTAAAAAAAATTTTTAGTAATAGTAATTGAAATGAAAGAGACGAAAACTGGGAAATGAGATTATCTACGCCCTAAATATTACACTCTTTATATCTCGCCAATGACCCTGTAAAATATATCCGATAGAAAAGCATCAACATTAAATATTTAAGGAATGTATGTTCGCCGGAGTATTTTGCATTGACACTGCTGGCAACATGTCTGTGGAACGGGGAACTAGATATGTTTTTACAGAAACTTAGAAATATTAACAATAGAAAAGTTACGGTGCTAAAAAGAGGTCCGAGACTATGCGAGACTCAACTCTTGTTATTTTTTTAATTTACAAGCTATGGACAATCGTGATTCTCAATAATTATAGGGTCATAGATATATGGGATTGACTCTTGAAGCTAAAGAACTTTTTTTATAATCCAACACATTTTATCTGAAAATGAATTAAAATTCTAATATTTTTCTAACAAAATAAATGAATTAGAAATAAAAAATTATACTAATAAAGGATGAAATTAAATAATGAAAAATGAGCATATTAATAAAGTTATGGAAATAATTTGGATTAAATTAATGAATTTAAAATTATATAAAATAAAGAATTATTTGAAAAGGCAAAAATACAATTTATAAGGAAAATTAAAAAAAATCAAAGAAATAAAATTGCATTGTCAATTTGGGTGTCAAATGTTTGGTAAAAACTAATAAAAATATAATAAAATTCAAGGATTGTCATTTAAATTTAAAACAATTGATTTTTTAGAATTATCATCGTCGCAATGTTCGTTAACAACAATCTAAAAATATATTTTTGTGATTTTAAAAAATAATTTACTAACAGTAATTTTATTTGGCGGAGAGCATTTAATACTAGAAGATGTTGAAGAATTATTATTTTGTGAATATTTTCTATGTCTACTACCATCACAACTGTCAACAACAATAACTTCTTTTTCTTCATTTTTAAATTGTTCATTTTGATTATTATTTATTGGAAATGAATTTCTATAAGAATTTATTTGTTGTTGTTGCCCATAAATAGAATTTAATGCAGACATTGATGTTGACCCACCAGTTAATATACGTAACCAATTTGGTTCATTTCCAATAGTTAACAGAATACGCTCGAAACGATGAGAAGATGATGAACCGGATAATAATTGTTTTTGTTTTTTATGTCTAGAAAAAAAAATTATTTGATATTACCCGACATTTGATTGTGCCTATATCTTGATTTACAGGCCTAGAATCAGAAACTTTCGTTTCAGCTCGCTAAGACGAATGACATAATTTCATTTTTGTCGTTATTTAATAAACAAACAATCCTCTTCTTTCTATAAAAAAACTTACTTTTCATGAATATTTAATATTAACATATCAATAACAAATTTTTCATAAAGATAAGAAAGAACAGCACTTAATAAGGCCAAAGTTAAAATAAATAAACGATCTTCAATATATGGAATTGGATCTAAAAAATATAAAAATAAAAAATCAAATAAAATTACCAAATTGTAACCATTCAATAACTATTTGAGGTGGTTCTATAGCTATAATTAAAGAACATATTCCAACAGCAAAAAGAGAAAAACACAAAGGTTTATTACTAAAAAAATATTTTTTTTAAATTTATTTAATTAATTTATTTGTTTACCTAAAAATAGCTCTTCTGTAAGGAAATCCTTTACTATAAATAATTGCTAAAGTAATATATTGAAACATTGAAACACAAAATACAGCTGTTCCTTGCATTGAACGTCTATCATCTGGTTCTGGACCAGCTGGCGTTGCATATGGAATAAACCTTATATTTTTAATTAATTAAATATATTAACAAAAAAAAAATAACAAACCAAGGTTGCATACTTGTGTAGATAAAAGTAAAAACCTTTAAAATATAAATTATTACAATAATATTTATTTAAATAAAAAATACTTGAAAGAAAGATATAATTGTTAATTGTCCAATAACAGAAAAAATAGAAGCTAAAGATAATAAACGAGTAGGTGGAGGTGTTCTTGATAAACGTTCACAAGCTGGGGTGTAGCCAAAAAAGAGAGAAACAAGTGTTACAAGTGCAAGGTCAATATAAAGAAACTTACAAAAAATAATAATTATATTCTATAAAATTAAAAACCTGTAAATCAGTTAAATTAGTATTTAGCCAATAAAGTTGCATTATCTAAAAATAAAAATATAAAAAAGAAAGTTTGAAAAAGAAATTTTTACCGTAACAAATTGTGTTAAAGAATATCCTGCCATATATTTAAAAACTCCAAATGAAGTAACTAAAGCTGCCCTCCCCTCACGAATTACCTAAAATATATTTTTAAATTTATTTTAAAATAATTCAGAGCGTCAAAAATTTTAAAAAATATTAAAAATACCGTTGGTACACAACGAATATCTGGCGTTTTAGAAGTGAATGGAGCAGCAATTGAAGCTTCTGCTTCAGATAAAGAAATTCCAGCATGAGCAGCCTAAAAATAATGAAAATATTTAATTAAATTAATAAGAAAGTCTTTTTAATTTTTCACTTTTAAAGCAGCACAATCATTAGCTCCATCCCCACACATTGCGACAGTATATCCAACATCTTGAAGTTGATTTACCAACTTTTAATTTTTTTAAAAATTAATAATTTAAAAAATTAATTACAAATTGTTTTTGATCTGGTGACATTCTTGCATAAACATCACAGACACAAATTAATTGTTCTAATATTTCAGGATATTCTTCACAAATAATACCTAAAAATAATTTATACAAATTTTTTTTTCTAATTTAGAAGAAAATTAAAAAAAATTTTTTACCCCCAAAAAACCAGTTTGACTACCCTTCTTTTCTTTTGACTTTCAAAGGTAACCTGGCTGTTGCAAATATTCCCTAGTTGTTGGATCAACTTCTCCCACTCATAGTCCAACTCAATTTTTCAATTTTTATTTGACTGAAATGATCATATGATCGGTCCAGAAACAAAAAACGGCACTAGGTCAAAACATTCGGAAAGCCTTTTCCACTTCTTAAATTTAAAACTCACTAAGAGTTGGACCAGAGATTGCCAAATGATATGAAGATTCTGGACTTTTTCCTTGTATATTATTTTGTTCATAACAATAAGAGGAAGTATCTTCTTCAAGTTCCAACTTTAAAATCTTTTTAATTCGAAAAATAATTTTTTAATTAACTCACAACTTCATCAGATGAAGAAACAGATTGTTTTAATACTAAATGTGTTCTACCATCTCTAGATTTTGAATCTCCAGCTTCCAACAAAAAAGATCTTTTATTTGGGCGTATAATTGCACATTCACGTGCTACACTCATTGCTAAATAACTTATTTAAAAATTTAAATTTATTTTTAATTACCAGTAAGTATATTGTCTCCAGTAATCATTATTGTTCGAATATTTGCTCTAAAATTTATAGAAAATAATTTATAAAAAAAATTTTTTTAAAGTAAATAAGGAAAAGAACAAAAGAGATAAGTTGAAAATATTTTATATAATTAATGATAGAAAAAAGTGATAGAAAAAAAACATTTAATTTTAACCTATTTAATTGATTAATAACTCCAATAGTTTGTGGCTTTAATCTATTCTCCATAACAATTAATCCCAACATAACTAAATCACATTCCAAATGTTCACGTTTGGCTTTATGTGCTTTTACATAATTTAAATTAAGGCGACGAGAAGCAACAGCAATTAAACGATAACCACTTTAATAAAAAATTATAATTAATTGGTCAAATAAAAGATTAAAAATAATTATTTAAAATAATAAAAAAATTTTACTGTTGAGCATAATTATCAACAAAAGATTGATATCCATAAGGCAAAGTTTCTGGAAGACATAAAGAAGCTATTTTCTCTGGGGCACCTTTGCAATACTTAAAAATATTCTTTTAAATAATTATATTAAATTATAAAAATACCAAATGATGTATATGTGATTCTTCACTTAAATTATGAACAAGAACAGACATTCGTTGAAGGTGAGAACTTAAAAATTAATATTTAAAAAAATAAAAATGATAGTTATTAAAAGTTAACATGTTTACGACTAACAGAAAATTTTGTCATTTTTGCCAAAATAAATCGGCCACTATGAGAATATTTTGTTTGGGAAATTTTTTTTTTAATTTTACAATTAACAAATAAGAGGCCAAAATTTTTTAAATTAATAAAATAATTAGAAATATTTAACTACCTAAAGGTAAATTGACGAATTACGGCAAGTTCAACTTCTGATTCAACAGAAGAGTGTAGTGGAGGTGAACGAATAACTGTTGGCTAGAAAATTATTAATTAATTTATTTATTTAAAAATAAACTAAACTTGTAAAATATCAAATTGAGCAGTTTCATCTCCCATTCTTTCTGATGCTTCATCCATAATCCAACCAGTTTTACGAAATAAAACCAAGTCAAGAGGGTCACCATTTAATACTTTATCAATTCTAAGAATAATAAAAATAAAATTTTAATATCAACAAAACGGTCAAAAATATTTTTTTACCGTGTTAAACTATGACAAGTAGCTACAGCTTTAAGTAATTCACCATTTTCTGGTAATTCATCAGTACAAAAGTCATGTAATTCATTACCAAATTCAGGTAAACCATTACGTAAATATATTGCTCGAAAACAATTAAAATCAAGCCCATCTTCGGTAAGTGTGCCAGTCTTGTCAAAACATACCTTTTAAAGTAAAAAATTTAATGAGTAATAACTTTCTTGGAATAACCCTTTACTGCGAACCCACTATACCTCAAGTTCATAACGTAACTCAAATCTCTTAAAATTTGGTGGTTCAAAAGTGCTTGATAAGTTGCGCATAATGGTATCAAAATAGACAATTTTTACATAGAAAGTTTTGAATTTACAATTTTAAAATTGGTTGAGAACCTAATAAAAGTAAGTTCGCGGTAAAGCAGGGTGTGTAAACTAATTTCTTCTACAAATTTTTTAGTTTTATTAGACAGTATTTAATGAAGGATATTTTAGCTTTAAAATTTACAGTATTAATAGCACCACAAGTATTTATAGTGGATGGCGAAATACAAAAAATTTGTTTGGCATGCAATCGCATTTGTGCGGCAAATATTCCAATACTCATCGCAGCTAAAAATTTATTTTTTAATTTTTGTTATAAATTCAGAAAATAACCTGGAAGTGCTGGAGGAACAACAATTGTTATTATATCCAATGAGCGAATTATAATTTTCCAAGCAGAAGATCCACGTGAAATCATTACTAAAATTGTGTATAAAAAGCCTAGAGCAGCAATACACGAAAGGAATCCAACAAATTTAAATAAATCCTAAAGATAAAATTAGGAGATATAAAAAATAATCTTTACTTTTGTAAATCTAAAGTCAACAGGTTTTGGATACATAATTGAACGGACAAGTTGTCCTTTTAAAGTTGAATAAGCTGTGCGAAGAACGACTGCTTGAACATGTTTTCCAGCATAATAACGAGTCTAAAATTAATTTTAAAAAATTTAAAAAATATTTAAAGTTTAAGTAATTATATTTTAATGTCTATTAGGAGTTAAAAATATTCTCTAAAATTTTTTGTTGGACCTTCCCTCGTATCCGATTCTTATGAGAACGAAATCGGCCAATTCACCGTAAGGCTACAATTTAATTTGTTACCTAGATTAATTTGTTACCTAGATGACCATTTTGTTTTTATTTAATCAGGGATGGGATCATACTAAGATAAGGCAATTTAAGAATCATTCTTCTAAATATTTTTATATATTCAAAAGAACAGATAAAAATGTTGAAAAAACAAAAACCTGTAAAACTTGAGTTCCACAGTAGAGAATATGTTTGGAATGTTCTTTGAATGAAAACATTTGTGTTTCACCATGTTCATCATCCGCTTCTGGCATAGCAACTTTTGTTATTGGCATTGATTCGCCAGTTAACATTGCCTCATTTACTTCAAATGAATTTAATAAAAAAAAACAATAATAATATACCAATAACAGTTCCAGTCATTAAAACAGCATCACATTGAAGAATACAACCACGAGGTGGAATTAAAAGAATATCACCATGAACCAACTAAAATAATTAAAAATTTAATTACTGAATAGTCTTGGTTTTTAAATTTTATTCAAAGTTGTTTTCCCATTGAGGCAAAAACAAAAATCGAAAAGGGTCAAAAAAATCATACATTAGCACTCGAAATTTCTTGTACTTTGCCACCATTACGTAATACTTGTACTTGATCATCTGTGTGTACCATACTTCTAAAAATAAAATAAAACAACTTAAAATTAAAAAAAAACCTTAATTTCCTTTCTTGTTTACGTATTTGATAAACATCTAAACCTATTGACATTACAGACATTCCAACAATTATTGATGCAAAATATGCATAATTATCCATATACCAAACTGTTACACTTAAAATTAAAAAAATACAAAAAATTTATTAAAAAACAAACCTAAAAACTTGAAAAATATAAAAAGGAGTAATTGCTTCTTTAAAAAGTAAAACAATAAGTGGTTTGACTTTAACTTCAATTAAATTCTTGCCATAAGTGAATAATCTAAAAATATAAAAAATTATATATTTATAAGTTGGAACATTTGGAAAAATTTGGGAAATAAAATATTAAAAATTAGAATTTAAAACCTCTTATTTAAATTAGCAACAAATTTTTGAGAATATGTCCTACTCTCTAATTCCCATTTAAGTTAATGACTAAATGAAAACATAAAACAAGGAAAAACAAAACAAAAAAGTAAATTAATTTCAAAATAACATAAAGAAGGAATCAAGGATACCAAATATTAAAATAAAAAAACTCCAAACCTTTGTTGAACAGATTTATCAGATAAACCTGTTTGAGAACTAACACATTTATGAAAATAATTAACAGACAACTAAATAAAATTTAAAAAATAAAAACATATTTAAATAAATTAAAAAACCTCAGATTCTAATTGTGAAATTGTAGCAAAACAATTCTTTTGTGGGTACCAAAAATATTTTAATTTTCGATATGTAAAGAAACGAAGTTTGTCTAAATGAAACATTTGTCCATTTCCTTTTGGTAAAATAAATTCTTCATTTTGTGTTTTTGAATTAATTATCTTTACAGGGCGAAATGCAATATTTAAATGATCATCTCTATAATTTTAATTTCTTTTAATTTCTTTTAATTAAAAATTTACTTGACTAAAATGTGATCACAATTAGCTAAAGAAGTTTTACGAGAAGTAAACCAAACAAACCATTCTGGATACCAATGTAAAATAAGACGAAAAATGCCAATTGTAGAAATTGTTAGAAGCCACATACCAAACTATAAAAGTTTAAAAAATGTAAAACTGAAAAAACCCCCAAAATTTAGATTAATTGCCCGTGACTGTTTAAATCCTGCGGTTTCTTGACAGACCCCCATATTATATAGTAATTCTCTGAAATTATCAGTTTTAATATTTTCGTGAAGACTGACTAATTTTTACCAGAAAATCGTAAAATAATAAAATCTCTTACTGTTCTAGGTATTGAACGTTTATAACCAAAAATATTTAAAGTTTCATCTTGTAATTCAATTTCATCATGATGTGGTAATTCACCCAAATTATTATTTTCATCATTTTCTTCTCCTTCCATTTCTATAATATTTGATGGAATATTTGGGGCAGAATTTCTAATATAATAATGTGCCGTTTTAGATAATCTATCAGTATTTATATGTTCTTGTCTTTGATTTTCTTCATTATTAAAAGGTAAAGATTGAGAAGAATTACCAACATCCATTGAATTATAAAGTCGAGAAGAAGAATGATTAAATATAAATTCTAAAAAAATTTTTTAAATAATTAGATTATTTTGGGAGAAATGGAAAAATATTAGGGTTGGCAGTTTGTAAATTTTTTTAATCATCGAAAAATACCATTTTCGTCACAAAAATTAGCATGAAAGATATGGTTATTATTATTTAGTTATCTAGGTTAAATAATTTTTTAATTTTGAATTTATCTTTAAAGAAAGAATAAAATTATCTCAATTTTATGACAAAACTATTGGGGATGATTTTCCATTTTTCTGGGAAAACCCAATAATTTTAATATATTTTTTAATAATGTAAAAACCTTCTTCCGCAGTAAAAAGCAAAGGAGTTGATTCAGAAGATTCGCGCCTCGAAATTGTTTCTTTTATGTTGACACTTGATGGGGAGTTGAACTCGTCGTCCCCGTCTCGCGCCTTTATTCCAAGTTTACGGAGAATTGTGAAAGATGTTGGATGGGACTAAAAAATAGATCAAAAAGGATTAGAATAATTCCGAACTCAATCTAAATTTTAACCAAAAATAATTAAAAATAAACCTGAATTATACCAAAACACTGCCCCTCAAAAAAGTCACAAAAATTTAAATAGAGAATAAAAAAAGTTTGCTTTATCGTTGTCCTGTTAGCCAATTGAGGACTTGTTTATTGCACCTTGAAGCAAAAGTTCAAGTTGAGACATTAGTTGTGACTGTTTTATTACATATAAATTTATAAAACATTCTCTAATATTTAAAATAAATCTAAAAATTTAAAGAAAAAATTTTTTTAGGCAAGAGTTCATATATAAATAAATGAACGAAATATTAATAATCAAAAGTCTTCTTAAAAAAAGTTCCAAAAATTTTTTTACCTTTTAAAGATTGTAAAATTAAAAAACATATATAATCATTATATTTCTCTATTAATAAGAAAAAAAATATAATTCTCTAAAAAAACTTTTCTCAAGTTTTATATTGAAAAGTTTGCTTTTATTCTAAAACAAGGAAATTTCAAAAGAGAAGAGAAAATATATTAAATGATTATCATCTCCCTTAAAATAATGTAAATAATAAAAATACAAAATAAAAAAAAAGAAACCAATAATCAAAATTTTCTTATCTGATTTTGTTGTAAAATAATTTAACGAGCACATTAATTGAGTAAAAAAATGGGTACAGCCCAAAAAGGCGCGGGCCAAAAAGGCGCGACCGAAAAGGCGCGACCGAATAGGCGCCGGCCGAAAAGGCGCGATATGTTAATATAAATGCACATACAAAAACTATCTTAAAATTCCATCTAAAATGTTATAAACAATTCATTATTCACAAAAAGCTTCTAATATGCTTTTTGTGAATTCAATTCACAAAAAATTGCGAAAAATATTCCCATAACGGCTTCAGTTATGTGAAAGATAAAGAAATTACGGATGGTGACCATATATTTTGGCGATGTGATGAAAAAAGTAATGTTTTTAGGGGCAGAATTTGTACGACATCTTATGAAAACATAATTGATTACAAATCAGATTGATTAATTGATTATAAATCAGAATATTTAATTAAAAAGCTTGGCGCCTTTTTGGCCCGCGCCTTTTCGGGCGTGTCCCTAAAAAAATAGTGTTATTTGAGTCTAGGACCAAACTACTAGAACGGGATAATAAGGTGAGCTGGAGTTTTTATTTTGTCGAAAATAAAAAATTATCGTAATTTGGAAAACGAAAATTTAAAAAAAACAATCAAAACAATTTTTTGAAACATCCGGTTGAAATAATGGTGTTGAGAAAAGAATGAATTAGTTAGTTTTTATTTGTTTGTAAAAAAGAGGTGACAAAAATTTTGTAAAATTCTAGACAAGGAAAATTCAATTCTAAGTGCTGCAGGCGAAAATATCCGCTTTTTTGGTAAAAATATTTTTAGAACAATTTTCAATAAAAATTTCTATTAGAAATAGAAAGAGAAAAAATTGAAGTTAAAATTTTTTCTAATATTTGAATAAATGTATGTATTCTATATATTTTGTTGTTAATATACGTGGCAGTCAAAAAAGTTATTATAAATAGAAAATAATGTAAAAATTTAAAGGTGTATACATACTTATTTAAAAAATCAATTGATAATTCTTTGTAATATTTACTTACATATTTTTAAATAAAGAGGCTTTTTTCATTTTTGTTAAAAGTTTGTTAACTTGAGTGTTTCGGCGCAGGAAAATAATTACCGGCAGAAATGTTTGTAATTTTACGGTAAAAATATATAGCTTTTTAATTTATAACTTTAAAAAAATTTATGAAATTTATTAAGTACATATTACCTAATATTGAGAATATTTCTTCTGCGCCCAAATATAATTTTAATTTGACAAACATTGATTTAAATAAAATACATTTTCTTTTAAAATTTTATTGGCAAGTAGTTTAGCAAACAAAAATGGATAAATATAGAAAAATTAAAAGTAATTAAATTTTATACATATAGGAAGAAATAAAAATTTTTAAATTAAAATATGTATATTTTTTAAATTCCTTACAAATTTTATAATAGAAACCCCTCATGATCTACAACTTTTCTCCCAGGACCTAAGCGATCCGCCACAACAACCTGGGAGCCGCCACAACAACCTTTGTTAGTATGTATGTTCATAATTTATTTATATGTATTTAATGCGCCACACCTATTTTCATCTTTATGCCTTGCATTATTTATAGCTTATAACAGGGCGGTACACGACAATTGGGCGCCATAGGTTAATTTTTTAAATTAAAAAAAATAAAAAGAAAAATTTATAAAAAATAAAATCAATTGACACACAGGGAACACCCAGCGATCTCGTTTATAAATTCATTAAAATTTAATTTTAAAATACAAAATAAACCTGGCTAAAATCACATATATTTGATAGAATAAGGGAGGACTCAGGCTGAATGTCCCATCACCATAACAATGTTCCATCAAAAAGACCAATCTCTATTCTCCACGTGTTCTTTGGATCATCTATAAATTATTTATATTTGTAGGCTATTAAATTTTAAAAAAGTCGAATGATATTAGTCCCAGAAAGATCAATGTGTTTGGACCAATTTAAGACCGACCGAAGTTGGCTTATTGAATTCGGACCTAATTTGTTCTTGGGTGAATTCAAAGGCCTATTTATATACTTGCTATTCTGATGCGGATACACCTTATGACGCATTATCTAGTTCAATATACTGAAAACATCATAATTTGATCAATTGTTTGGCAATTATTTGTTCACTGGTTAAATAAGAATTTAAAACATATGGTGAAGTGTTGCTGTTCAATTGTAAGAACGGGTACTAGGGATAAATTTGACGTGTTAATGTCGACTTGATTATTTACAAAAATTTATTAATTTTCAAAAGTTCTGTAGGATTACTGTGTGACTCTAAATCTTTTCAATGTAAAATTCTTTTATTATTTTCCCATAACACTTTCTCAAATATAAAAGTCAATCAGTTCTTTTCCAATTTAGAAATGACCAATCTCTTTTTTTTGTCTCTTTTCTTCTTTTTGTTTTTTCTATTTTACTCTCTTCGCCCTTCTCTTTTTATTTAATTTTTTCTTGTCAAAGTACAGCGAAAAAAATAAAAGAAACTGAAAAGACAGAAAACCAAAAAATAAAAAATAATCTTTTATGATTATTTCTTTATTAAAATTGTTCACCCTAACAATAAGCTATTTTAGCTTCACAGAAAAATAGCTTCTGTCCTATAATTCCCAGCCTTACTGACAATGAGCCATGTGCTATATTAAATATTGGAGGGGTGTTTCGATAGTCAAATTTTCCCGTATAAATTTTTGCAATCTCCACTATATACTCAAATGTCCCTTTTAGATCTAACGATTGTTTTCTCTTTTAACTTCCTCATTTTTCCTTCAAATAAAAATAAAATCGATGTTTTCTTTCTACAAGGCAGACAACAACAAAAAGACCAAAACACTTTCTTTCCTCTCAAAGGAAAATGACCAAAGGAAAAATTAAATTCCAAAAATATATAAAAAAATTTTAATTTCTAAATTGGCTTTTCTTTTATTTGGTTTTATTGAAATTTTTTATTTTACAAAAAGAATTTTAATTCTTTGAAAACCCATTTTTTCTTCCCCACTACATACATATCTTTCATAAAAAAAAGAAAATTAAAAGGGAAAACCTAATATGTTAGATTTATGTGACGAAATACTTTTTTTGTTTTAAATACATATCGAGTACTTTATTTGTAATAAAAATAAAGTATTTAATTATTCAATATTTTGTTAAATTTATTTTGTTCTAAAACTTTTGACCATTCCAAGAATATAATAAAAGCCACCCATACTATTTCATATATTTACTAAAACCCATGAATAATTTAGTACAAAAACTTCCAAAAACTTCACTACAGTTCCTAAAACAATTAAAAATAAACAAATAATAAAATAATATTTTGTTTAAATAATTATTAAAATAATAATTTCCGGACAGATCGCCAATTTCTGAGAAATATTTTTGACTCATTAAAATATTTAATTTTTAAATTTGTTTTCTCTTTTATTTTTTAATTTCAAAAGTGCTTTTAAACTTTCTTTTACTTTTTTTTTAAAAATATTTAAAATTTTTTAAAATCTTTTTCACCTTCATCATTATTCAATTCTAGCTAATTGACTGTTTGCGTAATAAATAAATAACATTTTTGCCCTTTAATTTTTTTAATCTTCGTGGCCTTTAAAATAATTTTCTGTTAATATCTTTTAATTAATTCTTAGAAAATTTATTAAATAAAAATAATTTGCAATTAAAAATTAATTTTTAAAATACTATTTTTTTAATATTTTAATTATTTAATATAAATATTTACTAATTTTAATACAAAATGTTTTCGCAATTTTTAAAAAAATTTTTAAACAATTTTTTTTGAGGTGACATTCTCTATCGTTTCTTTTAAGTTTTTTTTTCTTCGATTAAACGAAATATAATAATTCTTAAATTATTTCCAAAATATAAGGTATTTTGGATTGAATTAATTCCCAAAATCTCTCGTGTTTATCCCTTTTCACTTTAATTTTCATAATACCAAATTTTCAAATTAAAATTTTTTAAAATTTAAATTCTTAATTTTTAATCAATAAAAAATCTATATTTTATTGATAAAAGTAGCGCTTTTCCTCTCTCTTTTTTCTCTCCATCGATTTTGAGGTTATTTATTACTACACCTCTCTCTACATTTACTCTTAACTTTTCCCAACTTTTTTTTTAATTTTTAATTTAAATTATTTAAATTTCAAAAAAACTTTAATTAAAACTTATAAATAATTAAAGTCCACAATTTTATGTTTTTATCTATTTTTTCGAAAATGATGAAAGAAGCTCTATTATTATTGTTATTTTTTGAAACTATTTAAAAATTTTCCAAAAATTTAACTAAATTATGATAAAATTATTAATTTTCCTTTATGTGACTAATTGAATTTCTTTTTTAGTAGAGATAGTTTCAAATTTTTAAAATGTAAATTTTTTTAAATTATAATTTCAATAAAAAAATTAATTTTATTAGTTTATTATTTTTATTTGTTTTAATCTTTATTTTTAAATTAAAAAAACATTTTTTAATAAAAATTAATTTTTTTTTCAATTAATCTTTTTATTTTTGAATATAATTTTTAATTATTTTTTTAAATAAAAGTAAAAAGAGATGGCTCATTATTTTAATATCTATAATTTACACCTTCAAAAAATCCCCAACTTTTCTTTAATTTTTTTTTAAATATATACTATAATTATTTGCTATAAATTTATTAAAATAAAATTAAAGTTTCAAAAACATTTTTTATATTTTCAAGTTTATTTATTATTGCACCTTGATTTTTTTGGTCCATCCCCGACTTAATTTAAAACTCCAAGCCTGACTTTCGAAAAAGTTGAGGAATTTCAACAACTTTTTTTTTTAATTAGTAGTTATCTGAAGACAATTTTAAAATTAAATTTATTTTTAAATTAATCAATTATATAAAAACACAAAAAGATATTTTTCTTATAATTGCAGCTGCTAATTTTGAGGTAAAGCAAAACCAAATAGAAAAAGTTTTAAATTTATTAATTTATTCCCCATAATTATTTTATTTTTAGATTTTTTTAAAATTCTAATTATAAAATTCTTAACATGAAAATCATCTTGGAATTTGATTTTTTATTTCTCTTAAATCGTTTATTTATTTTTCAAGTTTTTTATTTTTCCCAGTCACAAGAATTATCAAAAAATTCTTTCCTTGTTTTTCATTTTCTTTAATCTTTACTTTTTTTTAATTCTTTACGCGTTGCGGCTTATTAAATTCATAGCAAATATTAAGTGCATGCTTTGGCAACAACATTTTTATATATTTTATTTTAATCATAAAATATTTTTAATATTGCAAAAACCAAATTTAAAAAACCAATTTATTAATTTTAAATAAACTAGCGGGGTAGGGCGGACTACGTCCGCCCCACCTCGCTAGCAAAAACATTATAAAACAAAACCAATCTTTATCTTAACAATTCTAAACTTAAACTCAAAACTAATCAAACTTAATTACACAATATTCCTTCTTCTTCATTATTCCGCCTATTCCGCCTGCTTTATTTTGCTTCACTATTCCCATTGTTTCACTATTCAACCTGCTTCAATATCCCGCCTGCTTCCACTTGCTTCACTATTCTATTCGCTTCAATAATTTACCTGCTTCATTATTCCACCTGCTTCAGTATTCCTTCTTCTTCAATATTCAACTTGCTTCAAAAATCAACCTCTATCAATTTTTCCCTTGCTTCAATGTTCCACTTGCTTCAGTAATTCACCTGCTTCGGTTTCCAATTGCTTCAATAATTTACCTACTTCAATATTCCACCTACTTCATTATTCCACCAGCTTCATTATTCCACCTGCTTCACTATTCCGCCTACTTCAATATTCCGCCTGCTTTAATATTCTACCTGCTTTATTTTCCGCCTGCTTCAATGCTCGACTTGCTTCAATAATTTACCTGCTTCAATATTCCACCTGCTTCATTATTCCGCCTGCTTCAATGCTCGACTTGCTTCAATAATTTACCTGCTTCAATATTCCACCTGCTTCATTATTCCGCCTGCTTCAATGCTCGACTTGCTTCAATAATTTACCTGCTTCAATATTCCACTTGCTTCATTATTCCGCCTGCTTTATTTTGCTTCACTATTCCCCTTGTTTCACTATTCAACCTGCTTCACAATTCAGCCTATTTCAATATCCCGCCTGCTTCCACTTGCTTCACTATTCCCCTGGTTTCACTATTCAACCTGCTTCACAATTCCGCTTGCTTCAATATACCGCCTCTACAATAACAAATAAATTTAATTTACAAAGAACCAACGATTACAACATATAGACAACGATTACAATAATACAAAAACATAGCAATGATACATCACAATCAGACATGGGCGAAACTCCAAATTTTTTTTTGACGAAACGAAACGAAATAAAATAATTTAAATTTTGTTTCGTCACGAAACAAAACGAAACAGAAAAAATATAACGAAACGAAACGAAACACGACGAAACAAATGAAATTTTAAAAAATATATTTATTTCTTAATCATTCAATATTAAATCCATAAATGAGTAAATTTTCATGTAAAAACAGCTGCATCTCGAGGTTTTCCATTGAGAGATTTTTTCTTCTATCGTCCAAAATGTAGTTAGCCGCTGAAAAAACACGCTCGCATTCAGAAGACGACATTGTTGCTGAATGATATTTGCGAACAAGTGGCAAAAGCAAAGGAAACTTTGCACCATTGATAGGATTATTCCAAAAATCCGCGGAACACCCCTCAAAACGTGGAGTATTTAAATACTCCGTAACTTGCTTAAATAAAATAACTAAAAAAATTTAATTTTAAAAATTTACTCCTGCTGCCTGAGCTTTAGCATCTGCAATTGAAGGAGAAGGTTGTGATGATGGCAATAGAATCAACCGCTGACGCAGAAAATCTTCAAATGGATCATCGTTTTCGTTTTGCATTTCAATATCCTCAACTGCCGGAAAATCTGTTTCATTTGACTCCTAAATTTGAAAAAATAAAATAATTATTTTATAATAAAAAATACTTCAACAGTTTTTAATGCAACTTTTTCAGCTTCCATAAGCAAATAATCTTTGAATCGCTCATGTAGAAATTCATCGAAGTAAAAAAGCTTGTAATGTGGGTCTAGGACAGTGGATAGTATTAAATTCTTGTTTGTATCCCAGTCTAGAATATTACTTATATCATAAATATATAAAATAAGAAAAACCTTTCATCCGTTCTTGAAGTGAATAAGCAATCTTTTCTCTGACTACAGGAAAATCTTCTGTCCATTCACTGCTAAGCATTTTTCGTTCAAGTAGAGAGAAGAGAGGTAATATTCCAGCAATACCTTAAAACTCATATTTTAAGAAAAAATAATAAAAAGTAACCTGCTTTTCGATTCTGAACAAAAATTGTAGCCTTATATGCAGGAGAAAGTATACGACAAAGTGTTCGCATTAGATTCCACTCAATTTCACTAAACACAGGAAATTTTGTATCATGAGCTGGCATGAGTTGTATCACTTCACGGAATTTGGTGAATCGATCAAGCATCAGGAATGTTGAATTCCACCTTACTTCAATTCCCTATTAAAATATAAATATATTATAAATGACTAAATGTATGAACTTTCTTGTCAATTCCAAATTTTGTAATCACTTTAGCTACCAGAGAAGCAATCTTATCCCCTGTATGACTTCCCTTAATAGGTGATGCAGCAAGAAGAACATGCATAGGTTGAAAATTTTCTTTAAGAAAATGACAAGTCACACCAAGTAATGAATGAGTATTTTCTTCAGAAGACCAAGAGTCGGCTCCACCCCAGATGATCGAAACCCAAACGATCGACACCCAAACGATCGAAGCCCTAGTGATCGAATTACCCTAATGATCGAAACCTAAATGATCGAAACCCCCAAATGATCGAATAAAAAAGATCAACACTAAATTTTAATAAAGATATCAAATATCAAACAAAAATAACAATTAAAAAAAGAATTGACCCTGTATTAATAATTTTTTGGGACAATTTCGGTTAAACATTAAAAAGATTAAATCAAAAATAATAAATCAGAAACGTATGTAATGGGAACAAGCTGTAAGAAATTCAATAGGATTTCGCAAACCTCCACCTCCTCTGAGCACATTCAAAAGACGTTCATTTGCACGTTTGTATTCAACTCTAGAAAATAATGGAATATTTTCTCCAGCCAAAATTCCACTAAATTTCAAGAAGGTCCGCTAAGTTTAATAATAAAAAACCTGTATTAACAAAAGTGAGTGCCGCAAACATTTTTAAATGTAACCTAAATCCATCCTCTGCTTCATCTTGGTATTTAGCTGCCCATCCTAGTTCTTGAATTTTCCTCCATAATGCTTGCTAAAATTTCTTGAGAAAATTTTCTTTTAACTAAAACTTTGAAATGGAAGAAACATCCATGAATTGTCGCTTCTGGTAGGGCTGTTCGCAAAGCAAGCTCTTCCGCTTTCTCAAAATCGATCACAACCACATTTGGTCTTGCACCAAGATTAACTTCATCAATCTTAATCAAAACCAAATCAAGAGCCCTCCTGTAGCACTCGCGTGTTTTGCTGGGAAGTAATGCATATATGAAAGGCAATACTGCTGCCTGACGAAATCGACCATGAATGACCTTTAAATAATTAGTCATTTAAATAATTAAAATAAAGAAAAACCCATAATTGATAATACAATTGAGGACAACTTCTGAAAGTCCCATCACATAACCAAACATCGCAACTAGCAAGCCGGGCAACATCCGTTCTCGATGCCAAAACGATTATACGATTGGGATCTTCTGGTCCAGTATCCGCCATAATAAAATCTTCGTTAAGATCAGTTTTCGTTCGCCGCAATTGCTCAGGAATATTTATTTCAGACAGCAAATGCGGAACAGGTACTTGTTGTCCATCAGCATAACGCTTTCTTCCTACAGTCTTCTCTAAATTCCTCAATTTTGGAAGTGCAGTCTTAAATTATTGATTAAGTTTATATCAAGAAATAAAAATCAAACCTTGGCTTGATCACTTATTCCAGCCAATTGTGAATTAACAATTGCCCTCGGTGTAAGTGCAGATGAAATTGCAGCTTGATTAATTCTGTCTTTAATCCTGGCTAACTCAATTCGAGTTGGAGATGGACCATGATTGTGTTGATTTCCCACTGTGACAACTTCATTTTTATCGGTCATAGAAGTACCACCACACTTGCCGCTCCTCCAATTTTCGCACCTCCAATAAAGTTTTCCATCTTTGCCATTTTTACACTTAACATAAATGTACCCTTCGTAAACTAATTTGTTGTTTATAAATGAAGCCATTTTTAATAACTGAGCTAGATTTTTAAAATGATTAGAAGTAAAACAGAAAAATAATTTGAGAATACAAACAAAAAATAAAAAAATTTAGTGTTGATCTTTTTTATTCGATCATTTGGGGGTTTCGATCATTTAGGTTTCGATCATTAGGGTAATTCGATCACTAGGGCTTCGATCGTTTGGGTGTCGATCGTTTGGGTTTCGATCATCTGGGTTGATCCCCAAGAGTCAATACACAATGAGACAAAAGGAGCCAAAAAAAGATCTTTTCTTACAACATCCAACACGTGTTCATACATAAATGGTAATGATTCATAGGCAAAAAATTTACGCGATCTTAAATATTTACAAAACTATTTAAAAATTCTTGATAAAAACCTGATTTTATATTGCGGCTGTAAGATTTTTAACAAATTTTTAAATCCTGGTTCTTCAACAAAAGAAAAAGGTAGGCCAGCAGTGCAAATCAAAGAAGTTACTGCTCTATCAACCTTTTCAGTCATTTCGCCACTACTTGTCCATGCTTCTTGAATAATAAAAACATTAATTAGTATATATAAGAAAATAATTTATACTAAATGCATTGTCAATTGTTGGTTGTTTAGCTGAAGTTGATTGCGAAGCCGAACCGGTGTAGCACTAAGTACTTCTAGAAGAGACAAATCCATTCGTAATTGTGCAGGCTCCAGAATGACGCAGTACAGTAGAGTTAAAATGTGTAGGTGATACTTGAAGAAAGATCAAAAAGCATAGCTTAAATAGTTTATCATTCCGCCTGCTTCATAATTCAACCTGCTTCACAATTCCGCCAGCTTCAATATTCCGCCTGTTTCAATACTCCTCATGCTCCATTATTCCGCCTTTTCATTAAATAATTAAGAACTTCTTCTTGAAGGTTTTATTTTCTTATTTTTTAATTTTATTTTTCAAATAACATTCCCAATTTTTGTTTCAATTTTAATTTTTAATTTAATTAACGTTTCTAAAAAATTTTCCTCAATTATTCAAAATTTCTTTAAAAACTTTTTTTTTTCAATTTTTCTATTCAATTTACACACAATACTCTAACACTCAATACTATTTCCATTTTCTATTTCTCTCATTTCTAACATGTTAACCTCTTTTTATTAGCCTTTCTTTCCCTTACTTATTGCTGCCACGAATATTTTATATAAATTTTTATTTTATATATTTGTTTAAAAAATGCGTAAGA
This sequence comes from Meloidogyne hapla, assembly GCA_000172435.1. Taxonomy (NCBI): domain Eukaryota; kingdom Metazoa; phylum Nematoda; class Chromadorea; order Rhabditida; family Meloidogynidae; genus Meloidogyne; species Meloidogyne hapla. The sequence goes on from ABLG01001747.1 coordinate 30,706, forward strand.
AAAATTTAAAAAATTGTCTAGAAAATAAATAAAAATATTTTTTTTAAATTTATTTAAAAATTATATATTTATTTTTTTTTAAATCCATTTTTAATCTGTCTACAATTAATTAACTTTTTTTGATTATTTTATTTTAGAATAATTATTATATTTAATTTCCGGTATATTTTCTTTTTTTTGTATTACTGAGAATAACGCACATATAAATACTACAATTTTTAATTTAAAAAGATTTTTTTTTTTATTTTAAAGAAATAAAACTAAATTTAATTTACAATATTTATTTTACAAATTCTAAATTACAATTGCAATTCCAACTTATTCTACAAAGTTGGAAAATTAATTTAAAAGTTTTATTTGCAATTTAATTAAAGTTAGAATAGACAAAAAGTTTTAGTTTCTTCTTTGTTATTTCCGTTTTTTCTTTATTAAATTCGCATTTGCAGGTAATTGCGTCTATCTTCATTCCAATTATAAAAAAATTGTTGGCTTCTATAATTAAATAATATTTTTAAATAAAAAAAAGTTTTCTTTTCATGAATTAAAAAAATATAAATTTAAATAATTGAACGTTTTTGCGCAAATTTAAAAAACAAAAAGGCAAAAATTACGAAGCATTCATTTATAAATAATATTCAAATTAATAATTAATTATAACTTTTCTTTTTAATTTTTTATAAAATTTATTGAATGACTTTTTATTTTTTAAATTCATCATTTTTACGTAGTTTTCTCTATTTTTTTGAGAATTTAGAAAAAAATTATTATCGTCATTTAAATAAATATATACTTAAAAAATATTAATTAAAGAGTTTGTTAATTTTAGAGCCCGGAGTTTGGCTTCGATCGATATTCGATATATCGACGATATATAATATCGGTCCGGGCTCTAATTAATTTTTTAAAAATTAAAGAAATGTTATTTACCGCCAAATATTTTATTTCAAAACTTGAAAGGAATCTTTATTAAATTACTTTTAAATAATTATAAAAACTTTTTCTCTTAATAAAATATTTATTCTATAAATAAAATTTAAATTATTTTGTTTTTTATTAAACAATACAAACAAATTATTTTTCTTTTTTTTTTATTTATTATTTTATAATCTCTTTTGT
>ABLG01001746.1:0-10116 GCA_000172435.1 Meloidogyne hapla
TTTGAAAGTTTTTAGTCATTGAGGAAATTAATAAAAAGTTTGAAACTCTAATGTGCTCAACTGACCCGTTCCGATGTCAGTTGAGTACATTAGAGTTTCAAACTTATTATTATTTCCTCAATGACTAAAAACTTTCAAAACCTTTTGTTTCATTTCAGTCAATTCTTCTCTAAGTTGAGTCATTTGCTTTCTAGCTTCTTCCAAAAAAGTTTTAACAACAGGTAGAAATATATCAGGTTGTTTTGAACGTTGAACTATTTTTTCTTGTTTTTGTGGACACGGTTCTTCTGGTATTTCTACAATTTTTTCTAATTTATTATTTTCTTCTTTTTCATCTTCTTCTTCCTCTAATTTATTAGTTTCTTTTTTTCTATTAAACATTTCTTGATAATATGTTAATTCTTCAACTAATTCTAGTACTGCTGTTTCTAATGAAAATAATTCTTTCTAAAAAAGAAAATAATTAAAAATATTTTCTAAAATATTTATTTACTTCAAGTTGTTGTCTATCAACTTTTGCTGCCTCCAAAACTGTATTCATTTCACGTTTTAATTTTAATAAATCAGGCCATTTACGTTCAATTGTTTCAACCAAAAAATGAAGTAAATTTCTATCTGGTCGAATAGTAGAACGAACAGAAGAGATTTGATCAAGTGAAGAAATTGTAAAACCTTTTAATTTAAAATATTTTTAAAAAATATTTATTTTTTTTCTAACCATAACAATTCCCTAAACGTTTTCCTTCATTAAGAATATTTCCAACAGCTAAAATAATAGCTAAAAATTGATTTAATCGTTTACTGTTGCCAAGAGCATGTGATGCTCGTGAAATTGCTGTTAATAAAATAAATTTATTAATTTAAATAAAATTATTAATAAAAAAGTTTTAATAAAAACCCCTGAATATTTTAATTTATTTACCTAAAATTCCAGGCCTAATTTCAGAACAACGATCTTGAAAAGATCTAATAGTACATAAACATTTAAGTCTTTGTTCATATCGAGGTACTTGTCCCATTTCCCAAAGAAAACGATCAGCTAAAGCTAAGGATTGGTGTTGTTTTCTTTTTTTAGTTAAAGTTTCTTTCATTTTATTTAATTCTTCTTTTGAAGGCACAAATTTTAACATTTGTTCCAAAATATCACGAGAAAGTTTACATTTTTCATCCATTCCAAGAAGTGTATGACGAATATCTCTATGAGACATTTTTAGTCTTGCTAACATTATTGTACCTTAAAAATGATTTTTTCTTTTAAATTTTGATTATTCTAATAAAAATAGCTAATAAAATTAAATTTTTAATAAGCATTTCTAAGGAAAATCCAATTTAATTAAACAAACAATTTTGTGCTCTTCTAGAGTCAATAACAGTAATTTGATCAGCCTGTCGAAGAACTAAACTTCTATGTAAAGTAACAGAATTTCCATCAACAGATTGTTGTTGTTCATCTGTTCCTAATTTTCCTGAAGCAAATTGTTCACTTAAAGCTTCAATATCTATCTTTAAAAATAATTTTATTTTTTAAATAAATATTTGTTTTACTTGATTATAAATATTTTCTTCATCTAAATTCTCCCAAATTGTTCCTTTTAATTTATCTTTTGGAATTGGTATCCAATTAAATGATTTAACTGAATTTATTGGCATTGGAACTTTTTTCTTTGGAAATGATTTGTTTGAAGAAATAATTAAAGTTCCATTTCCAGATCGAAGTTGCCGGACAGATGGAGGAGGGGGTGGAGGTGCTTGACCTATTGGAGGGCGAATTGGTGGTAATTGTTGATTGGAATTGTTGCCAAAAATAGAAATAGATGAATGGAAGGGATCAGAAGGTGAGGAAGAATATGAAGAAGAAATTGAAGCTGAAGAATGTTCAGAAACTCTAAAAAATGTAAAATGAAACTTTTTGTATTTTATAAAAAATTTTGAAATATTTGATCTCACCTAGAAAAAGAGACAAGAGAGGCAGAATCTTGTAAATCACTTAAACGATTTTCTAATTCCAAAGCTCTTCTTCTTTCTTCTGCCAATTCTCTCTCTGTTTCACGTAATTTTCTTTCAAGTTTTTCACATTCTGTTTCAGTTCTTAATCTTCCAAGAAGTTCATCCCAATTTAATTTTTTGCCAGATATTTGTTGTTCTGATAATTGTGGATCAGCCCTTAAAGGGTCTAAACCACCCATTGCACTTTTCAATGTTAATCTAATTTTTTAGAAAAATAAATATATCTGATCTATTTGTAAACTTACTGTTGTAATAAAAGATCAAAACATCTCCATAAAGGAAGATGTCGTTCATCTGTAGGTATCATTAATAAATGTTGAAGAAGAGAAATAAAATGAGGCAAAGCTAAAGTATGATCTAATCTTTGAGTTAATACTTCTGCCATTACTGAAGGATTTTCAAAATCAATTGGTGATGCGGAACCAGAATCGGAAGTACTTAAAATTTTTATTTAAAAAATATATGAGGTTAATTATATGGAATATCAGACAAAAAACATCATCTAGAACCTTTGCATTTCTTGTTCATCTTCTTGTCTCATCATTTCAAAAAGATCAATATGATCATCTAATGCAGAACCAGCACCTTCTGGAGCAGCCGAACGAATTTGTTCAAGTACTTGAATAATTCCCAACATTAGAAATTCGTGCCGTAAATGCACTCGATATTCTAGTGAATGCTAAAAATTGATAATAAAAATATTTTTTGAATTTTTTAATTTAAAAATATTGATTTATTGTTTAAAAAGGAAGAAAATAAAAATATTTTCTTATTATTCTTTATAAAATATTTTTTAGGAAAATATTCAATATGTTGTTGCTATTTAGTAATTGATGAGTCAAAAATGGCAAAGAGTACAATGCTACATAAATAAATAAAAATACTATTTATGTAAATAATACAAAAATAAATAAAAGAAAAAAAAATCAAAAGAAAATAAAAGAAAAGCCTTGAATTTTAGGGAAAAGTTTTTTTAATCTTTTGTATTTATTTTAAAATTTTTTTATTAAAAGTTCTATTTTTAAATTTTAAATAAAATAAAAGAATAAATAACAAAAACAATCTATAAATAAATAAGAAAAAACTGTTAGAAAAATAATTTTTTATTTAAAAAAAATCAAAAACTCGTTAATTTTCTAAACAAACAAATTTAATTAATATATTTCTTTTACTTAGTTAAAAAATGTTTTTTTAAATTAATTTGAAAAAATAAAATGTTCGTAAAAGCGAGACTTAGTAAGATTGTTTTTGAATATTTATTAAATAAAATATAAAGAACAGAAGTTTTTAATTGAAAAGTGTAAAAAAATATTTTAAATAAATTAATTAAAATAATTTTACAAAAATTCAAAAATCAAGTCTACAAATAAAATAAAATATTTGAAAGAAAAAGAAAAATAATAATTAAATTAATTTTAATAAAATATTTAAAAAGGAATAAAAAGAAGAAGGGTTTTAAATTTAAAAGTATTACAAGATTTTAAGAAAAAATGAAAGAAAATATTCGACACAGTTAGCTTTTTTAAAATAAAAATGAATAAAAATGACCGCAAAATAATTGAAAGATTTTTGGTTTTAAAGTAAAAAATATTAAAAGAAAAATATATTTTTTTATTTATTTTCCAGCTGACCAATTTTTGTAAAGAAAATAGAACAGTTATTTTTTAAAAAGTTTTTTAAAAAAGAAGATCAAGGCCAAGGACTTTTTGAAATGTTCAAAAATAATTTTCTTTTAGAGATTCTTATAATAAAATTAATATTTATTTAAAAATAATTTTAAAAAATTTTAAATTACTAAAAACGTTTTTACCCTTTAAATTAATTAAAAAATAAAATTTTTTGTTTAAATTTAATAAATGAATTAGTTATATATGGTTGAAGAGAATTAGTTTTGAACTTTATAAAAATTAAAAGAAAATCAAAAAAAGTATGTGTGGATTAAGAGATGAAAAAACAAAAGATACAAAAATAATATATTAACAAATAAATATTTAATTAAAAAAAAATCACGGGATTGCGTGAAAAGAAAATTTATATTAAAGAATGGACAAACGGAACAACAAAAACAAAAATGGAATAACTGTTTATGCCCTAATTTAGAATATTTTATATAAAATTTTAAAAAAAAGTTCACGGAAAAGTTTAAATAACCAAAAAAGCAATTTTTGAGTTTGTTTAACGCGGATGTATTTTAAAATAAATAAACATCTAAATTTTATAATAAATAAATCTAAACTAATTCTTAAATAAATTTGTAAAAATACTTAACAAAAAATTATGAAAATTTTTATTTATATATTATTTAACACTAAAAAATAGCTAAAATAAGCTTATCTTTATAAAATTGCCAGTCCTTCCTATAAAGCATTTTATTTTTATAACCTTTAATTTTTGAAATAATAAATTTAGAAAAAGTTTAGAAAGCAAAACTGACAATTTCTGGATATTTTTTATTTTTAAAAGGTAAATTTGTTGAATCATTAATTTCAAAGGATTTTTGGGGCGAAAATTATTTTTTACTAAAATTTTTTATAAAAAAGAAAATCTTCTTTTCAAATGCATTTTAAAATAAGTAATAAAACAAATAAAAATAAAATATTAAAATATATTTGTGTTTTGCTTTTTTGTTGAGTTTAAAAGTCAAAAAAATATTTTGCAGATAATTTACAAATTTTTAATTTAAAAAAGAATTTAAAAAGATTGTAGCATTATATTTAGCAAATGAAGAGAAAGGAGATGGATATAAACTAAATAACTTGTGGAAAAGAAAATTGGGGATGAATTGTTAAATAACAAATACCACAAAATAAATAAATCTTATCTCGTTATTAGCACACAAACGCGCAAAAGAATAAAAAGAGAGAATTTATCTAATCCTTTTTAAAGAAAATTTTCTTATTCTTTTCCCTGTGGTGAGAAAACCTCAAAATAAGAGGAAGAATGTTCTTTAAATTTATTAAGGATTTTTAAGAAAAATTAAAATTTTTATGAAGTTATGTATTTTTGTAATATCAAAATCCCTAAATATCTAATAATTTGATAAAAAATAATAAAATAAATAATAAAAATTAAATAATTTAAAAATCTTTAAAATGATCAACTAAAAAAAGAATGTAACGCATCAAAGGTTTTTGGAATGTTCTATTAAACCTACGCGGGAAATAAAACTTTATAAAGCGGAAATAAATAAATAAAGTTTTTAAAAAGAGGCATAAATTAAAAATAAATAAAAGAGAAAAGAAAGTTGCAAAAAAAGATTATTTAATTAAATGTCACATAAATTTATAACAAAGAGAACGTTTTGAGATTTTTAAAATTCTAATAAATATTTTTTTATCTTCCGGTCTTTGTTTTAATAAAATTTGGTTTAAGTGAAATTTATTAGATTTAATTTTTATGAGAAAAATAAAAAGTAATTTAGACAAATTGAAAAATTATTAGAAGATTTTAGTTGATTAAATTGAAAGATTTTTACAGCTAAATTTTATTTATATGGTCATTAAATATTTAAATAAAAGAAAGGTCATTTAAATAATTTTCTCTTTTTATTTTCCAATTCATTTAAATAAAATATAAATTAGTTAACAAAATATATATTTAAATTTTAATCTTTGAAATGAACTGAAAAAGAAAGCTTTTTCTTTCTTTAAGATTTTAGAGGAATGAAATACCCAGGAGAATATAAAAATTGTTGGTTTTATTTAAATTAAATTGGTTAGATAATTATTGTGGTCAGTTAGAAAAAGAAAAATACAAAATTTTATAAATTTACTAGGATATAAAATAAATTTTAAAAAAAGATCACCCCTCTCCCCCTTTTTTTTTAAAAAAATTAGTTGTTCTTAAACCAACCCCCAAGCCGTAAGCCGAGATTTTATCGTTTATTAAATATATATTTTATAAATAAGGATTAAATAAATGAGCAAAATAATTACTTAAAAATTAGGCAAAACTAAAATTCATATTGGAATACAAAGAAATTGTACTTGATGAAAAATAATCAGACGCCAAGCCAAAATCGAAAAAAAAAATATTTTTGTATATATTAAATTAATCCTTTTCTAATTTTTATATAAATAAACAATAGCTTGGAGCAAATTAAACAAAATATATTTTTAAATAAATTTATGGAAATAATTTAAAAAATATTTAATTTAATTATTTTTTTTTAATTTATTAAGAAAATAGTTAAATAAATTTAAAATTGTTTGTTTACCTCTGCAGCGCCTCCTTTTAGTAAAGCATTCACCAAAGACATAAGAGCAAGTCTAACACGAACAGTGTCTCTCGGAGTGTTGCCATGTTCTTTATGTAAATCTAAAAATTAAAATATTTTTTTTAATTTAAAAAAATAATTTATTTATTAAAACCATCAATTAAACGCTGAAATCTTGTTCTTTCTCCTCTAAGTGATTTAACTTGCGTCAAAGCTTTTAAAACTGCCCTATGACCAAATTCTGCACAAAAACAAAGACCAGAAAGGATTTCAAGTGAAATTACCTAAAAATTAAAAATATTTTTAATTTTTAAAGGATTTCTTTTAATTTTTTAGAAGAAAGGGGAAGAAGGAAAAAACAGACCGAAACTCGTTGGAAGAGGGCATTAGCGACACTTGGCAGAAGTGAATAAATAAAAGTACGAGGAGGTGATGATGAAGAAGAAGACATTTTATTTATTTATTTTTTTTTCTTTAGATGATTAAAAGAAAAAGTGGAGGAAAAGGGGAAAGAAAAGAAAAAGTGCCTAAAAAATAAGAAAAATTTTGGCGATTTTGTACGTGTCAGCACAGTTCACCTCCTGCACAGTTCGTACTCCGACCAGTTCACCTTTCCGACACATCACCTTATAGACAGTTCACCTTATGGTACAATCCACCTTCCGACAGTTCCCCTTCTGGGGCAATTCACCTTCTGAACAATTTACCTTCTGTAGGAAAGTAAATTGAATCTATTTCAATTTTCTATATAAACTAAAATAAATATAACGACAAAAATTTTCAATTAACATAAAAGAAAAATGAAAAAATAGAGAATAGTGAGACAAAAAATTTTTTACTTATTTATATCGAAAATGGCAAATCCTAGTCAAAATTTGGCTGAAATTCCGTTTCTTCCTAGCCCCTTGGAAATCAAACGTAGAATAGAGGGTAAAATGTTCAGAGGGTGAATTGCCCCAGAAGGGGGACTGTCGGAAGGTGAATTGTACCATAAGGTGAACTGTCTATAAGGTGATTTGCAGGAAGGGGAAGTGCAGGAAGGTGAACTGCAGGAAGGTGAACTGTGCCAGCGCCGATTTTGTAAATGAGAGAGAAAAAAGGCGGAGAAAAAAAGAATAAAAATATTAAAAAAACAATTTTTGAAGGAACGGAAAAAGTAAAAATAGGTGTGGGATGAATTTCTTGTTTAACAGAAAGGAAGTGAAGCGTAAGTTAAATAAAAGCAAAAGGCGTGATATTCATTACAACACAATTTAATCACTAAAAAGAGGACTAAAAGTCAGTTCACTTCCCTCAAAATTTTTGTTTTGTAAAATGATTGGAAAATCGGAAATTGATCAGAGATGAAATAAAGAAATAAAATAGGTAGATGAGAATTAATTAAAAGATTAATTAAAAAATATATTTAAATTTGTTTTAAATTAATTAAGATATTTTTAAATAAAGTCAAAATAAAAATAATATTTAATTTTAAATTGATTTAATCTTTATTTTTGAGAGGAAAACTCCTTGATCAGACCAATGTATTTTTCGGTTTATCCGAGAGCTATTTTATTCATTTAATGACTTTTAGCTTTTCTTTAGTTAAACAAAGAAAAACAAAAATATTTATGAACTAGATTATATTTAATAAATAAATTAGATGATAAATGATATTTTTGTGTTTGATAGTTATATTTTGTAGAGTAATTCTCTATTGGTTTTTTATTGTTAAAAATATAAATCACGTGAAGATAATAAGACGAGAAGGGCGTGAAAATATTTTTTAAAAAATAACCTTTGATAATGCCGCTAATTTAAATCATTAAAATAAATACTTTAAGTAATAAAAACAATAGAAAATAAATATATAATAATTGTTTAACAAAATAAACATCAAAGCATTTATTTTAGATAAGCGTGGCGAAAAGAGGTTATTAACTAATAAAATATTTTTATTACAAAATTATTGGGACAGAACGAAAATAAAAAAGAGAAAAGAACAGAAAATAGTTTTAAAAGTTTTTAACAATTGACCTAAAGAAATGGCCGTAAAAATACGAGAGGAATGCGCGGAGAAATTATAAAAGTACTTTGAAGAATTTTTATGTTTTCTCGCTAACGAAGCTTTTATTTGAAAGGGGTCAAAAATATTGGTATTTGTTATTATAATCTTCTTCTTTTACAAACTAATTTAAATCAAAAATAAAAATATTTGTTTATTAGTTTATTTTTTTAAATTGAGCGGAGGGTGTTATTTACATAGATAAAGAAAGGATGGTCATTTCCTAATTATTTTGAGAGGTACGTAATTAACTCAAAAATTAAATTTTCTGTGCCCACATGACCCGTTCCACTTCTATCTTAAATCTGTATAACGGAATTATGTATTATTATAATTATTTTACAAAAAAGAGAAAGTGTTTCTGCCGGTTTTTCTTTTAAAAATAAATAAAAATATTTTATTGTCGCCATCGATGCGAAACGCAGTTTTGGATAGAATTTTCTTTCTTTTGTGTGAACGTTACAAAAATACACCGGTTTTATGACCAATTGTTATGAACGGCGCGAGAAAATGAGAGAAGAAAAAAAGAGAGAAAGGCTGTCAAATTCCTCGGGCCGATGGCTTAATTATGGCGTTATGGAGGAGAAGGATGTTCTTTTAACGAACGAGGAATAGTGTAAAAGAAAAGAAAATAAAATGGCAAACCGGCTGGTCAGTCAACGATTTGATAAAAGAAAAAAGAGAAAATTTGAATAAAAATCTAATAAATTTAATTTAAGACTAAAAATAATTTACAAGTAATTAAAAAAACTTACTTTACACCTAACACTTTGTAAATCTAATGCCCAAGCAACAGACTTCAATGCTTCAGACGATTCTTGTACCCAATGTCTTCCGATCTATAATATTTTTTGTTGTTAAATTATGAAATTAAATTTTTTATTTCTACATTCCAATGGATGGTTATGAATTGAGGGAAAAACTGTAAGGAATTTTAGCAATTCTTTAATTTTAATCAAATAAACAAACATAATAAATAAAATATTTTTAAAGGAATTTTATCAAATAAATTGTTATTTTTTCTTTTAAATTTATGAAATAATTGATTAAAAATTAATTTTAAAGTTATTTTTCACTCTTAATATTATTTATCCTTAATAATTACCAAAAGAACCGATCAATTTAATTGAATTATGAGTAGTAAAATTAACATTTAATTTATATTTTGTTAATTTTAGACTCAAAAGATTTTTTTAATTTTTAAATTCAAACAGTAGAATTAAGAAGAGCACGAATAGAACCAAGCAAAGGAAGAGCAATTAATTCGGCTGAAGGACCACGAAAATGGCATTTATCCAACAGTCTATGCAACATTTCTAGTCCTCCAGCATTGAGAAATTGTTCTAACCAACTTTTTAAAAGATTAATATTAATTAAATTATTCTTTTTTCAAAATAATATTTTTAATGAAAATACTAAAATTAATTTAGTATTTTGTTAGGGCATCAGTAATATTTTATAATTATTTTTTAATTTTATTTAAAAATTTATCTAAATGGCTAAAAATAATATTTTTCATAATTTAATTAATTTACCTAATAGATTCAGTTCTTAAAGTTGCAGATAATCCTTCTAATTGTTTTATATTTTCTTCTTTTAAATAATTATTTTCTTTTTCTTCTTCAATATTTAATAATAATTTTTCTAAATATTTTGAATAAAAATCTCCTCCAAAATTATTTTCTTTTTGTTTTTGTCTTTCATGTCCTGATGTTATTACTTTCCATTTCCATTCTAAGGATTGAGATATTAATTCTGCTTGACGTTCTTCATTTAAATCTAAATCTGATAAAATTTTTAAAAATGTTTGTTCTATTGATTCTATATTTTATTGTTGTTGTTGTGGTGG
>ABLG01001745.1:0-21973 GCA_000172435.1 Meloidogyne hapla
TAATAAAGGAAAATAAGTGAGAAGTAGCGTGTGGGGAATTCCAAAAGGTGGAGAAGGTGAAGTAAATGGCAGAAAATGTCTGGCATATTTTAATTTTTTAAAAAATCATACTTAATTTTAAATTAAATATGTGATTAATAAATAATACTAAATTAATAATATTAATTTTTTAAATTAAATATAAAAATTAATAAAAAATATTTAATTGAAAATAATTACTTTCAACAATATAATCAAGGCATTTTTTAAAATTGACTAATCAAAACAAAAATTCTAGTATTTTGCAAATCCCTAATGGAGAAAGGAAATAAAAATACTAAAGAAATATTTAATAGGAAATGGTTGATCTAATGATCTGATAACTTTAAATAAATAAATTGTATTTAGTAAATTGTAAATAGTTTAACATTTTTGTTGTTTGAGAAAAATAAAGTTTAAGGAATTTATTTTTTTTTAATTTTAAATAAAAATCAAAGATTGAAAAAAAATAAATAAAAAATTAAAAAACTCCAAAAATCTTGTTAATTAATTAATCGTCTTTTTATTGCAAGAAGGAAATGAAATAAAGAAAACAATGAATTGCTTTTCTGTTGATAAAAAATAAGTTTCAAATTTCAGAAAAGTTGCTTTAAAATATTAAAAAGAAATATATAAACATATTTAAATTTAAAAAAAAATTTAAAAAAAGTTGTTATATTTGTTAAATATATTTACATTTTTTATATAAAAGTCGTGAAGATTCTTTTCAGAAGAATTAAAAGGTTTAATTTATATTCTCTGTTAAAAAAATAATTTAAATTTAAGATACTTTTAAAAATTTTTTAATCAAATTTATTTTAAAGATCTAAATACAACAAAATTATTAGAGAAAGGCATTCCTGAGTAATTATGGAAATTTTAAATTAAATATAGGTAAAATATTGGAAATGAAAAGGAATTTTAAATTAAATAAAGAATTGCTATTTTTGAAATTTAAAGGAGGATTTAATTATTTTAAATAAAAATTACAGTCAGATATTTAATTTAAAGAATTTAAAAATATTCAGAGATAAAATCAAAAATTTTAAACGAAAATTAAAAAAAATTCCGTTAATGAAAATCACCCCAGAAATTTATTTAAAACAAAATATTAAAAAATCATTTGACTGTAATTTTTTAAAAATTATTTTTAAAAATCAATTTCGATGAAAAAGACCAGCAACAAAATTAGGCAAAGAAGAAACAAAATTAATTACAATCTTTAAAGAATCATAAATAACACCCAAAATATTACTAATAATTCTATTTCCATGAGTACATTTTGTTTTATTTAAAGGTTTTGGATAATTAGACCAACAATCAACAACTTGCCTTTAAAAAAATTAAAAAATAATTTTAAAGAAAAAAATAAAAACAAACTTGTCACAATGACATAAAGCAGCTTTACAACCACTTAAATTTATTGGACAAAAAGGTTCTTTAATTTTACATTCCCAACTATAATCATCAATATATTCAAATTCTACATCAAAACATATTCCTTTATCTACAGCTAAATCATAACATTTATCATGTGCCATACAACAACTAAAAAAAGAAATTTTTTTGTAAAGATTTAATAAAATATTAATAAAAAAAAATTTTTTAAATTTAATCTAATCAGATAAGATAAAATTAAAAGAATTTTAATCCCAGGCTTAAATTAAAAGGTTCATATTTAATCAATAAATTAAAAAAAAAATACGCGTCAATTTTATCCATAGGTTGTCCAACTCCACCAACACCACACCTTTTATTAAAAATAATTATTTAAATTAAAAATTAAAAAACAAACCAACAACCATAATCATTATAAGCCAAAGCACTATAACCTAATTTACATTCAGCCATTTTATTTAAATTCCAAAGAGCTTCATATCCACCTTTTCTTTTAATTGTTTTATTTGATTCAATTAATAATAAAATGATGGAAAAACAAAAAAGTTTTAATAAATTATTTAATGATAACATTTAACTAATAATCTAAAGATTATAAAAAATAATCAGCTGATAAAAAAGTAAAAAATATAAAATGAAAATTAGTCCAATAGAAAATAAAATGTGATTTGACAAAATGAAAGAAAAAAACATTTTGCCAAAAATTATTTTTAATAAATTTTTAAAATTAAAGAAATGTCAATACATACACTTAAAAATAATATTTTTTCTTTAAATATTTAAAAAGAATTTTTTATAAAAAACTAAAATATATAATATTATGTAAATATATTTTAAAAAAATATTATAAAGCAGTAACAGGTAATATATCTCCATTTTTATCAAATCCAGATAATAATTTAGTAAATTCATTTCTTTTATTTCTTTCATTATTTTTTCTATAAAATGATGATTCAATTTCTGGTATTTTATTTAATGTTCTAATATTTGTAGAAATATTATAATGTGGAGGTGATAGATTTATTTGTTCTTTTTCAATAATTTTAACTGTTTTACATTTTCCATTAGTTAATGATTCTGTTTGTGTTGTGACTAAACACGGTAATGGACTCTAGAAAATGAAAATAAATTTTTATAAATATTTTATTTTTTAAAATAAATTTAAAGTTAAAAAAGTCTCTCTAAAATATTTGGACATTCTTACCAAAATTCGATTTTAACTAGTATGTACTCAGTAATTTATGGCAAAATTATGTGAAAATTTTGCAATAAATTTCAAAAACTCCACGTCAAAGTTGTCCAAATAATCCATCCCCCTCCCTCACATATTTTAAAATTTTTTAAATATAAATTATTAAAATTAAAAAATTTACTCGAATAATTGAATGTTTTTCTTGTTTAATTCCATTACAAATAAATTCATTTTCTTCTTCTTTATCCAAAATATTTTCATTTTCCATTTCTATATATGAATTTCCAGTTTTCCATTTAATTGAATGAAATTTTTTTGAATTTTTATTTTTTCTATATTTACAATGACAGAATTGATTTTGATTTGTAAGTGGGGAAATACATGGACATGGAAGCCAAACAGGGGAAAATGATTCTGATAATATAGATGGAGAAGTTGTTGTTGTTGTTGAATGTTTAATATCATTTACTTGAAAAAAAGAATTAAAATTTAAAATAATTATTAAAATAGTTCTTAGATTAGAGTCTCTTTTGAAATAAAACATTGCAAATAAAGTAAAATAAAAGTAGAAAGAGAATCCCCCTTAACGATCTCTCACTACCTTAAATGTTCTGTGTTCTATTTTTCAACTCCTCAGAGTATACTTGGAAATTCATCGAAGCATTTAAAATATTTAAATTGACTCCCATTATATAATTTTTTTTTCTAATTTCAATAAAAAAAACTTACATTTTGAATTATTTGTATTTAATAAATTAATATTTCCATTTTCATTATTATTTTTATCAATTATATTATTATAACAACATTTAAAACATTTAATAAAATAATTTCTTTAAAATAATATTTAAATATATATATTTAAATAAACTTACATAAAAACTTCTCTATATTCTTTATTAAAAATTAAATAAATAACAGAATTAACAGAAGAATTAAAAACAACTAAAAAATTACTTGCATCAGATAATAAATTTAATAAAAGTGGATCAGGTTCAAAAAATGTTTCTATTAAATTGACAATAAGTGATAAAGTATTGCAACACAAAAATAATATAACAACCTTTTTTTAATTAAAATTTATTAAATATTTTTTTTTGAAAATAAGGAGGGTGAATGAATTACAAATAAATATATTTTAATTTTAAATTTTTCGAGAAAAACTTTTAAAAAATAATATCAAAAATATATTTATTAGCTTTTTAATCTTTTTATTTAAATTTAAATCAATTACCATAACCATAGTAATTGTTTCATCAGAACTTGGACTTATAGTTCCATTAGATTCAACAGAAGGAACACTTATTAATGGAGTAAATTTTTAAATTTCCATTTTTGTGATAAATAATTGGTGAATTAATTAAATTATTATTTTGTTGAATTGTTGGGGAAGAAGAAGAAGAAATACTTTTTTTATTAAAATATATATTTAAATATTTTAATTAATTACCTTTTCTTTAATTGTTTTGAATGTTTTGCATCAACAGATTTTCGAAAAATAATTAAAAGATTTAAAAGTAATAAAATAAAAAATGGAAATAAAGTCATTGCAAACATATATAAATAAACTTTAAAAATAAATAATTAAATAAATTAAAATATTTTTAAAAAATATATTCGATTTCTAAATTATTTTATTTTTTAGATTATAATTTATATTTTAATATATTTCAATATTAAATAATTCTTTTGGTATTTTTTAAAATCTTAAAATAAAAATAAATATTTAATAAACTAATATAATTTCCACTATATTTAAATATATATTTTTAATTAATTAAATAATTAAACAAACCATTATAAATAGTATTAATATGATAAAATAAATAAGTTGGACATATTTCAATAATCATATCACCACTTCCATCATGAATACATTTTCTTAGATTAAATTGTGGAAAACGTAAAGAATTATAAATTATAGAACAAATAATTATTAAATAAATTATATTTTTGGCTTTTTTAATTGTGCAATGAAATGGGGACTTTTTACGCCAACAAACCTTTAAAATAAAATTTAGAAGTAAATCATTTAAAAAATCTCCCTTACACAAACATAACAATCAAAAGCCGCAGCTACAGTAAAATAAATAGAACAAGATTGTGCCATATAACCAAAAGGTAAAGTGTAAACCTTTAATTTTTAATTTAATTTTTAATTATTTATTTTAAAATTAACTGTAGTGTAAGGTGCTTGTACTAATTGGGGAATATAAGAACGTGCAGAATCAATCCAAAAAATAAATAATCCAGTTAAAACAACAAAAAAGTCTGAGAAGGCTAAGAAAAGTAAATAAGTATTTGATGAATTTCTCATACAAGGACGTGTAAAAACTTTAAAATTAAAAAAGATTTATTTAAAGAAAATATTTTAAAAATTAACCAAAAATATTAATAAAATTAGTTAAAACACCAAAAACAGAAAGTGAAGGTAACATAACAATAATAACAATATAATTAAACCAAGCATATAAAGGGGAATAATCTTCATGTTGTAAATCAGAACAAATACCTTTTTTAATAAAAATTAAATTAAAATTCATTCCAACACCTTACAATGACTAGAATTATATTCACCTCCATCTAATGGTGGTATAGCCATAATACTAAAAAATAAATAAATATAAAAATAAATATTTATTTTTAAGTAAAATGAGAAGGTTCAAAAAACCTTGGAAAGAAAGGGACAATTCCTTCAACTGTTAAAGCTGTTTCTCTCGTTGTCATTTTCTTTTTTTCTCCTTTTTTGTAGTTGAAGAGAAGGCTAATTGGAAGAAAATAAAAGAAAATAGAAAAACTTTTTTTAGAAGTTTTTTTTGAAAATTATTTTTTTCTTTTTTTAGAGAATTAGTTTATTTCTTTTAATCACTGCTCTTTTAAATCCTTTCTTTTTTTAGTCAAATAATAATATTTATTTTTAAGTAATAATAGTTGCAGTCATTAATTTATATTTTTTACTATTTTTAAAAAATGTTAAATTTTATTCTTTTTACTAATTTTAAAATATGTTAAAATATTTGAAATACCTATGTATAAATTTGATTTATATTTTTTAAGGAAAAATCAGGATCTTTGCATATAATAAATATTAAGAAACTATGAAATATTTTTTAATAAAATTAAATTAAATTTCTAAATTTAAACAAAAAATATTCAATTTATTAAGTTATTTGTTAAATCTCTTAAAAAAGTATATCTTTTAAATAAAAGGTAATGCTTTAAATAAAAATGAAACTATATTTTAGAGGAACAACTAAATAATTTTTATATTAGATATAAAAATAATTAGGCAAATCATTTTACAATTTAACAGTCAATAATTTAAATAAAATTTTTAAGAAGAATCGTGAGAATTAAAAAGAGAATTAAAACAAACAAATTATTTGACTTTTAAAAGAAGAATTTTAACTATAAATTTGCCGAAAAGTTTTTTTCTATCAAAAAATAGATTTATGATACTCTTGGGATTAAAAACTAAAAGAAATAAAAAAAGAATTGGTAGGATCATTTAGATAAAAGTTTTTTAATGCTCACGGCTGTTCTGACAAATTTTCCGTCATTTTGGTGCCTTAGAGGTAAAAAGGTTGAATAAAATTGAACATGAGACGAATAAACAAAAAAACAAAAAAAAATTGAAAAACAATCCCAGGGGGTAATGAAACAAAAAAAAGGAAGATATATTAAAGTACATATTTATATCAGAAATTTAGAAAAAGGTATTTATTTTTAATATTTTAAGTTAGGATTAAGTTTTTACTATAAAAAATTAGATTAAAATTTTAAAAATAAATAAAATTCCTAAATAGAATTTGTTTCTCAAATGAAATCAAAAAATGAAAGTTTTCTATAAAATGGAAGAAATTATCAAAAAGAATTCTTTTAAAATTTTAAAAGTTTTTTTGATGAATTTATTTTTATATTTTTAAATATTTTAAAAGACTTTTTTTCGATTTTATCTATTTTAAAAATAAATATGTTAATTTTACATATTTTTTATCTTGACTTCTCATCATCATAAAAAAGTGTAAAATTCTATATAAAAAACGTACAATTGAGAAAGAAATTGCTTTTAAAATTATGATAGAAATATTTCAAATTTTTAAGAAAATTCTTTTTATTTAATATTTAAATTTTGAAAATAGACTAGAATATAAAAAATAATAAAATAAAATAGCATGGGAGATATGTATAATTATTATTTAATTAAATATTTTAATTATCTATTAATAATTTAAATTAAAAATATATTTATTAATTCTACCAAAATTATATAAAAATATTTTTGTTTCATTTTATTTAAAATTATAAAAATTGACAGGAAATAAGAGATGAAAATTTGGGTGTTTATTAATATATTTTAATTGCGAAAAGGACAAATAAAAATGAAAATATTATTTTGGAATTTATAAAAATAATTTAAATAAAAGGAATTGAATATATTCTCTCAAAAAGGAGGAATTTTTGCATATTTTTAAAAATGTTAAATTTGAAGAATAAAAAACAGAAAAAGAATAAATAAATATTTTTTTAAATAATTTTAAAAAGATTTCTAAATGAATTATTTTTAATAAAAGATTTTAATTATTTAAAAAAATTGTAAAGAAAATTATTATAAAAATAAAGCCAAAATTTTTACGCTAATTTAAATGTAAATATATTCAAAAATCAAAATTGACTAAAAGATAATAGTCAAAAATAAGAAGACAAAATAAATTTAAAAAATAAAATATCAGTATATTTTGGGAGGAAATCTTTACAATAAAATTCAGTGAGTTTATTTTATATTTCAGTAATATCTTTTAATAAAGAGAAAATAAATTTAAGTATTTTTTAAATTTTAAATTCCTCTCCCCCCAAAAAATAATTTAATTTAACTTTTATTTGTGCCAATTTAAGTACCTATTCTTTTCATTTTTAACTTTATTTAAGCTTATAAAATGACGAACTTAACATCACTTCACAATACTCATATTAATATAATCAAATATTTCCTGAAAAAGAATTTTATATTTTAAGATTTTAAATTGAAAAGATTAAAAATTATTAAAAAAAATGTGAATTTTATATAAAATAGAATTTTGAATTTTATTAAGGAAAAGAATAAAATTATTGTAACGTTTCCCACCCAAAAAAGCTTACCAAAAAACTCCTATCCTTCTCAAAATATCTTCCCAAATATTAAAAATCAAAAATAATTTTAAATAAAATATATTTTTATTATACCTTATAAATTTAAAAAAAAAACTTTTTTCTTTTATTTTTTCTTCCTCATTTAATTTAAAATAATAACTAAGGCCACACATTAATACTTTCTTCAATCTTCGACTAAAAAACCGGACATATACATTATTGTCCATTCATCCATCCATCGAGCAAACAAAGCTTTTTGGAAAAAAGAATGTCCCCAGACCAGAATGAGGAAGAAAAAAAACATTTAACTAAATATCTCTTCTCTTTCTGAACAAAACAACTAAAATATATAATTGTAGTTAGTCTTTCATATTTTGTTTTGGAAGAATTGTTTCTTCTCTCTTGCTAATGTAAGTGAAAAATTATTTAAAAATTATGTAAAAATGATTTTTAATTAAATTTAAAAAATCCTTTTCTATTAAATTTTCTCTTTTATTATTAAGGTTGCCATTAGAAAAATTAACAAAACCTTCACTTTTCTTACTTATTTTCTTTTGTTGTTTTTGGTCACTTTGCTGTGCTCAATTATCACATTTAGTTGGTCTGGCACCAAAAGCAAGCTTAGAAGACCACAAATTATTGGATCACCATTCAAGGCATCACTCATTAATGGGGCCATGTCTAGACAGAGGTAGTAATTTACAAAATTTTAAAAAATTAAAAAAAGTTTCAGGTCAATTTTGTGATAAACTAAAAAGATTTTGCAATGATTTTAAATATCAAACATTAATAAATAAAGAATGCCGTGCCTCTTGTGGAAGATGTTAAAATTGTTTTTGAAAAAAATGATCTTATTTTTATATCAATTTGTTTTAAATTTTTATCATAATTTTCTTTGAATTTTCAAAAATAAATTTAACACAAATACCCTCTGTGTTAACAGATAAAAATCGAAATAAAAACAAAAGTCTGATAGATATTAACAAAAATTCTTTATTATCGAAAAGTCTAATATTTGAATAAACTTTATAAATGACAATAATACATATAAATGAATAGTTAAGGAAGTAATATAATCTAGGTATTTTAGATAATAAGGGAATCAAATGGGCATTCACAAATATATAAAAAAATTAATTTTAAAGTTAATTGGAAATTTTAAATAATATTTTTGTCATTAAAAAATTATTTAAATTTATTTCCAATTAAAATTTTACATTTAAGCAATTCATAAAATCAATTAAAATAAAAAGAATTTTCACCATAAAGCTTCTGGAAATCCATTATCAGCACTAAATCCTTCATCATTTGACTTCATTTTATTAATTGGAGGAGGCGATCCTTCACCGTCTGTTTGGCGCCAACGCCTTTTGGCCTTTTCTTTACCAAATGCACTTTCGGCCAATTCACGAAGTCGTGGTGGAACGACTTGTTTTGCCTCTTCCAAAACTTTAATTAAATCTCTGGCTTTTGGAGAATTATTTTGAGTGAAGAATGTGTAGCTTGTACCCTATTTTATTTTAAAAAATAAACTTATTTTTAGAAAAAAATGTATTTTTACAGTTTTATCTTGACGACCAGTACGTCCAATACGATGAACATAATCCTCAGAATTATTTGGGTAATCATAATTGATGACATATTTTATATCAGAAACGTCTTAAAATTAAAATATAATTTTAATTTTTCTTTACAAAAATATTATATTATTTCATAAAAAAATTGACAAAAAAATATTAAAAAAAAGACCAACCTTCTCCAATACTCCGTAGTACCACGACGAATGCGCGGAACACGGAACCAGGAAAAGGTTTGGTCAGCCAGAGTTGGCCATCGCGCGAACATTTGAACATTCTTTCCTTCTCTCTCGTAATAAAATTGTGCGCGACAACCAATCGTGTGAAACGATTTTTTTAAATTTTAGGACGATCCACACAAATACAACAGTAGAGCAGCCAGCCACGTCCTTTCAAAAAATAAATACCTGAATGTGACATGACCAACTTTTTTACTGTTGTTTCCCTTCAATACTTCCTCTAATTTTTTGTTTCTATTTTTCATTAAGTTTTCGCCGCAGTCATATAATTTTTTAAAGTTTGAGACGATTTTTTAAATTGTGATGTTTGTATTTAATTTATTTGAGGAAGAGTAGTAGGGAGAGTACGGAACATCAATAGAAAACGATCCACACGACGTACTGGCTATCTTATTATTTCTTAGCCCCCGGAGAACATACCCAATCCACGAGCAGCGACATCAGTCGCAAGCAAAATAGGGGTTTTACCCTCTTTGAATTCTGAAAATTTAAAAATTAATATCTGAAAAAAATGATAGAAACAACCTGAAAGAACCCACTCTCGTTCTTTTTGCTCTTTATCACCGTGAATACACAGAGCTGGCCAGCCTATAATTAATAATAAAAATTAAAAACATTATAGAATATTAAAAACCATCACGCCGCATATTACGAGTAATCTCATCTGCTTTTCGTTTAGTTTCAACAAAAATGAGTGTCTTACATTCACGCTTTAAAATTAAAAGAATAATAATTATTAAAAAAGCTTTTTTGAAAAAATATTTAATATTTTCTTTAAAATAATGTAGGCCAATTAAAGTACATAAAAAAGCCAAATTAAAGCTAATTCATGGTTGCAAAAGGTCTTCATTTAATTTTGCGCTTTTCAAAACTCCCTTAATATTGAAAAATCAAGGAGAGAAGAGTAAAGCGCTAAACAATTTTAAAACCATTAAAAAAATAAACCTGTCTCATAATGTGATCAAGAAGTTGGAAAAGCCGACCTTGCTTTCCAAATTCATCAATAATCTCAACATGTTGCTGAATATTATGATTGGCAGCTAATTCCAAAGAACCAACATGCAAATGAACAGGATTATTCTGAAAATCGGCAGCGAGAGTTCTAACTTCTTTGGGCCAGGTAGCTGAAAACATTAAAGACTGACGATCAGGCTATAATAAATTTTATAAAATATTAGGAATCAATGATAAAAATTACTCGAATTTGGCCAACAATTTTGCGAATTTGAGGTTCAAAACCCATATCTAACATACGATCAGCTTCGTCAAGCACCAAAAATGTACATCGACGCATGTTGGTTGTACTCGATTCAAGAAAATCAAGAATACGTCCAGGAGTAGCGATACAAATGTCAATGCCTAAAATATGTGGGAAATAATTAAACGTACTAATTAGGGTCTCATAGAAATAATAATTAAAGAAGGGAAAAGGAGACCATGAAAGGTAAATAAAATTTATTTTAAAAACCTCGTTTCAAATCGCTTGCTTGACTTTGCTTGGCTGCTCCACCATAACAACAATTAATTTCAAGGTGCATTATACGACAATATTCACGAGCAACTTCCTCAACCTGAACGGCCAATTCACGAGTGGGCAGAAGAACAAGAACAGTAGGCCCTTCATTTGGACGACGAGGAATTTGACTGAAATTAATTATAAATAAAAGAATTTAAAAAATTAAACTTCAATGTATGCACAATAGCAGGCAAAATAAAGCCAAGTGTTTTACCAGAACCTGTCTTTGCAATTGAGATCATATCGCGACCACTGAGAGCTACCGGCCAAGAAATGCTTTGAATCGTTGTAGGTCGATGATAATGGGCACAAAGAAGGTCAATTATCTCTTCTACAAAAATATTAAAACAATTAAGGAAAAAAGACAGCAAAGCAAACGTGGAAATCCGCTTTCATAAAATTCGGAGATTGGACGAGGGATGTTATCACCCTCAAGCGTAACTTCAGTTGTTCTAAGCCATTCAAGGATTTCAGATTGTTCGCGTCGAGTAATGGAAGCATGCTCACGATACAAATTTTTCTTAATAGGTGGAAGTTGAGAATGATTCCATTCTATGGGTCGAAGCTTTTTCCCAGCATCATCCATACGTCTTGGACCTCCTCCTAATTTTATTAAATGTTTATCTAATGATTGAGTCAACCTCGACTTGCAAAATCACCACCAGCTCCTCCAAAAGTTGAACCGCCTGCACCAAGTCCTCCAAAGCCGCCACCACCACCAAATCCACCAGCTCCAAAGCCGCCACCTCCTCCATAAGCACCAAAACCATGGGTTGGTCCGTAGCCATGTGGTGCAACAAATCCACCCGGATGTGGTAAATAACCGACGCCACCTCCACGTCCACCTCCTCTTGCTCCGCCACGGCTTCCTCCACTGGCACCAAATCCGCCTCCTCTTCCGCCGGCACCACCGCCTCGGCCCCCACCTCCTCCTCTACCGCCAAATCCACCAGCACCTCCACGACGTCCATCACGACTAAAATACAAATTTAAAATAATTCACTCTTACCAGTTTACCCTCTGTCTCCTCGACGTTCTCCTGGCATTTTAATTGGAATATTAAATCAATAAAACTCTTAAGGGTTTGAAAATTACTTTCCTGCAATAAGAATATTTAAAAAAATTATCAATTTAAAAACTTTATTTTAAAATTAGAAAATGTAGTAGAGGCTTCAACCCTATTTATTTACAATTTCAATCAATAAAATGCAATATTTTACTATAAAATTCGTTTCAAAACTAATATTTTAAAGTTCTCTTCTACAAATAAAAGATCTGAACCATTTTAATCAACGAATTACAATACGAAAGATAACACATATATATAAACATTACACAATAACGCGAGAACATCTATATTAGAATCTATCCTTTTTTGGTTATCATCTATCAGGCCAACCACATTTTATCAAGTTCCTGAACTTGACTTGTTCTTCTTCTTGTCGGTATGAGACCTTTTCCTCGATCTGGATCGCGACTTCTTCTGTTTCCTCTTCCTCTGCGCCTCCTCAGAGCCCATCATTTTCTGCTTCATCCGGTCGAAGAACGTTTTCGACCTTTCCCTGATATAGAGCGAAGACTCCCTATCGGCTTTCCAGAGTTTGAGGGCTAATAAAAGAAAATTTATTTCTTAAAAATAAAAGCATATTCTCACCAATTGTCGTCTCATTTTTCAAGTTGAATGGATGCGTTCTCTTTGGAATATTAGGCATATAGGCTTCGTAGTCAGCGCTATCCTCTCCCTTATCAGGTTTTTCCGCACCTTCTCCTGCCATCGCAATTACCTTCAAAATAAACAAATATTATTAAAATAAACTTTAGAAACAAACCTTGTAGCACGGCACAAACAACTCTTCGAGTCTAATGTCCTTCTTACAAACCTTTTATAGTATAAAACAATTGTTAAAAGATAATATATATTTGGGTAACACAAATTTATTACAACAATTAAATCAACAAAATCAGTTTTATCAATAACTCAATAAATCATAACAAACCAAACTTAATAGAAGGATGAAATGGGATATATAATTGTAAGGAAGTGAATTGTTGAACGGTGTTTATAGAATCATAAAGAATAAATTCAACGAAAATTAAGAGAGTAAAGCCAAAACAGACGAAACATTTTGCTTTAATTAAAATAATTCAAAAAATAAAATTAATTTTCTTTATAAAATCTCAAAATTAAATGTTTCGCCTTTGAAAACAACAAATAAATATTCAATTTTTATTTAAAAAATAATTCAGTTATTCGTAACATTTTGAGGCAAAACCGAAACCGATGGCGTTTTGCGTTTTAAATAAAGACAAATAACAACAGAGAAGACAGCAAATGCCAAAATAGCCATAATAAACCCAACACCATAGGAGAACACATCACAAGACACAAACAGACAAACATCATCGCTAGTGGAATTGGCCTATTAAAAAAAGTTTAATTTAAAATTATCTCATATTTATTTCTGAAGAGTTTCTTGGCTTATTAAAGAAACGTTTTTAAAAAATAACAAAATCCCTCCCCAACAATAAATACAAAGATCTAATTTTAAGCAATATTCTGGAATATATTTCTGTAAGAAAATACAGGTTTTCCAGTAGTGCTGATGTTGTTGATCCAAATGGAAGTTTCCGCCACACGATCATCTAAAAATTAAATAATAAAAATAAGTTTAAACCAATAAATTACCTCCATTCATTCCACCATTATCAACCATTTGCATTCCCTTTTGGTATGTATTGTTTAATTCTGGCATAACTCCAGTTGTATTTGTAACCAAAGAATTATTAAAAACTTCACCATCCTCAACATCCCATGCAGACGTACAAAAGATGAGTTGAAGAGCAAAAAAGATAGCTGAGCAGAAAAACATTTTTAATTATTTTTTTGAGTAAATTAAATCCAAATCTGATTTTTAAATTTTAAAAATAAAAAAATAAAATAAAAAAATGCAACTGGATATAAAAATATCAACAGAATTAAATAGACACATACATTTATGAGAGATAATTTTTTGTCAAATACAATTATAAAGAACGAAATTATATATATTACAATATAAATTTATTTAAATTTATTATTAGAGAGAACAAACACAGCAATGCGCAGAAGAAACCAAATATGAGAACATCACAGTAATGCGCAACAACACTTCTTACGTTTCGGAGCAGGCGGAGGCACAACTTCAAGGTCCTTCACTGCTAAAAAATAGAGAAGTATTTATGTAGAAGTTATAATACTTAAGATTTTAAGTTTTAAACTTTTTTTAAAAGACTCGTGAGTCATTTAAATTGGATTGGATAAACCACTGCCCTAATCCTAATTATATTTCAAAGTAACTAACCACTTTGGACTGGCGATTTTTCTCGCAATGAACTCAAGTCACCAACAATCTCATACTCGCTCTTCTTTTTAACAGCTTGATCAGGCATAAGATAATTATAGAATTATAACTAATAATTTTTAATATCCTGTTAAAATAATAAATGAAAATTTGAAGTAAACAATAAAAGTGATAATTGCTTTAGAAGCAAATAACCATGAATATGATGCATGCCACAACTCGAAAATAAATTTGAAAAAAACAAATTTATGAAAGATTTCAAAAGTTGAAGCCGCCAATAAAGTAAAAATTTAAAACTTATTTTGGCATTTTGTCTTTAGCTTTTTAAAAAGGATCGGGCCTGTTGAGCGCTGCTAGTTGCACGCGATCAGTTGAGATACGGTCCATGTTTTTTTAGATATTCAATGTTAAAATATTCAATATTTATATTCAAATAAAACAATAATCATATTTCCCAAATTTATGCTTATTTCTAAATTACCTTTTTTAAAAAAGTTACTAAATTTATTATAAAATTAAATTAGACAATTTTTTTTCTTTAGTTTTTTTATTTAGAAATATTAAATGTTAAACATTTAAATCTCAAATAAAAAATCTTTTAAAATATTTCTTTACCTTTTTCCCACAGTTTATACAAAAACTCGTCAAAAATAGTTTTGATTTTCCCTTGCAATTAAAAAAATTTTCCACGCTTTTGACGAATCACGCAAATATTTTATAAAAACTTTTTTCTCAAAAATCTTATAAAATTAAAAAGAATTATTCATTTTTATAAAAAGAACCTTTAAAGTTTTATTATGGGTAATGGTTTAACTATTTATAATAAAAAATGTTTAACATGCGCAGCAAATCAAGTTGGTGGAAATATTCAAATTAAAACAGTAATTGTAACTGCACCAACAGCTTTTCAAGGTTTTAATGATTTTTGTGATAATAATACAAAAATAAATAAAATATTTTGTTGTAATTATAAATTAGAAAGGCAAACTAATTGTTACCCACACGTTACTCTTAATTTAAAAATTTCAATAAAAGGTAAATTTAATTAAATTTAAAGTTCTGTGAAGTTTCTTTTAATTTTTTTATTTTACTAAAGAAAATAAAAAATTTAAAAAATATAAATAGGTGATCAAAAACATACAGAAGCAATTCGTCGTCTTTCACAAATTTTATTAGATGATTTAGAAAATGGAACACCTCAAAGTTTTTCTATGCGTGATAGAGAAATGTAATTATTTAAATTTATTTTTAAAAATTCCTTTCTATTCAAGAATTGCTCGTTGTTGGAGAAAATATATATCTGGTAAAAGAACAGATATTTTTCATAAAACAATGCTTAAATGTATTGAAGCAAGTCCAAAATTAAATGAAATAATTGCTTGTGGAAGATATTGTTATAGAGATTTAAGAAAATGGCCAAAATTGAATAAAATTTGGTTTTTAAATAAATAAAATATTTTATTTTTTAAGTCAATCACAATTTAAATTTTATGAAAAATTAATTTATGAATTAAATATGGATCAACAAAAGATTTTAATTGCTTGTTATAATCTTGGTAGAACACATGCAGAATATTCACGATATGGAATGAAACCCCATTTTTTGGATATTTTTCAACAACAATTACTTGGTTAGAGAAATAATAAGAATAAACTCACGAAAAAAGTGAAATGTCGCCTATATCGAAATGTCGATAATAACGGGGTCGATAATACTAAAGGGAATTGAAATAATTTATTGGAAAAAGACCTCTAACATTTAAAATAATATCCATTAATGAAATTATTTTTTGAATTTTAAATTAATATTTTTCAGGACAAATTGCTTGTATTGAATATGAAAACAGTAAAGAAATGGAAGAAACAATAATTGCATTTATTCATTTCAATAATTTAATTATTGAATCTTTTCTTGATTCTTATAGCCAAAGAACAACTGAAATAAGAGAACAAGAAAAAATTGTTGAAGTTCGTTTATTAGAAGAAATATTATAGAAAAAACAATTAAAATATTTTAAATTTAAACAACAAAGATGGAAGCCAGAATAATATGGAAAATTTTGTAAATAGATTAAACTTTCCTTAAAAAAAGGCTCTTCCTTTGGATATCCTTTATCTAATACCTCTGATTTTTTAAATGTATCTCGATCCTCAAGAAATTACAAAAATTAAATTCCCCTCATTATTATTTTGAGAAATTAATTTTATAATTTTTTTCTAAAAAAACGTTCATTGTTTAAATAAATAAAAGAGCAAATGTTTTTTTCTTTCTTAAATTTTATTTTACTTTAGCAAACAATTTTCGAAGTAACTTCTCTCCGCGTGACCATTAGGTCAATTCAAAAATTCTTTAATCATTCATTCTTTAATAGTCCAGTAAAAAATATTTTTTAATTAAAAAATGTTAAATAAATTAATTTTTATAATTTTATATTATTTATTTAATTTTACTTTTATTTCTTCTTTACCTTCAAATCAAAATAATCAAAATAATCAATTAATTCAACAAAATAAAAATTTCCAAAATATTCAAAGAAGTATTTCTGGATGTTTATTTTGTTCTCTTTGTGGTTTACCAGAAATTCCTTCTTCAAGTTGGATTAGACCAAATATTAATTTAAAACCAAAAAATAAATGTAAAATAATTTAATTTATTTAAATTAAAATAATTATTAATTAATTAATTAAAGGTGAAGACCAAAGTAGTAAATGTAATGAATTTTTAACACTTTGTGATGATGAAATATATAAACATTTTCTTCGTTCACATTGTGCTTATACTTGTGGAATATGTAAAGAAACATTAAAAACAACAATTAAAACAAAAACAATTTTAACAACAACTTTAATTCCAAAAATAACAAAATATACAAAAACATCAATTAAACCTAAAATAACAACAAAAACATTCAAAACAACATTAAAACAAAAAAGTAAAAGTCAAGAAAGTAATGAACAAACAAAAAATAAATTAACAACAAATAAAACAATAAAAATAAAAGAAAATACAAAAGAAATAATTAAAACAACAACGACAATTCCTAAAACAATTGAAGGAATTACTGATGAAGTTTCTATTGAAGAAAATACTGAAGAACCTTTAGAAGAATGTAAGAAATTTATTAAAATATATTTGCATTTATTTATTTTATAAAAATTTTTTAAATAAATTTACTGGAGATTAACGATATTTATGTAATTTTGGACAAAATAATTTTTATATTTTAAATTATTAAACAAAAAATTTAATTAAATAATAAATCAAATAAATAATAAAATTTTAAAAAAAAAGGTGAAGATATTGGCCAGAATTGCAAAGCAATGGAATCTGGTTGTCAAGATATGGGTCAACGTCATATTCTTGGAACTTTTTGTCGTAAAACGTGCAAATTTTGTTAAAACATTTTCTCACATTTTTTATTTTTTTTGTTATTTTTTAATAAAATATATAAAATGATTAACACCTGAATTAATAAATGAAAATAAAAAGGTTTTAGACTATACAAACCTTTTATTATAATAAAACAAAAGAATTAAATAATAAAAGAAAAAATAAACAAAAGATATATAAAATATTATTATTTATTATTAAATAATATATAAATATATATAAATTAATTAAAAATATTTCATTTTATTTAAAAATCTAAAAAGAATGGAAAAATTAAATAAAAATTATTTATTTTATTTTTATATTATTATAACAATTAATTTAAAATTTATTGAAGGAATTAAAGTATTTTGTGGACGTATGTTTTTTTTTATTTAAATATTAGTTTATATAATTTATTAAAATATATAGCTGCAATTGGAGGAGATCCAAATCCCTGTCAATCTCCATTATTACAAAAACCTGGTTTAACTTTAACAGAAGAATTAATTGATGGCCAAAAAGTTTGTTGTGGTTTTGATAAACAAATAAATGGTTATTTACCTGATGGACAAAAAGAAGATTTAAATCTTAGAAAAAGACCAAAAGGAAGTAAATTAATTTGTAAAAGTAAGAAAAGAGTTTTTCTTTAAAAAATAATTTATTTAATAGATGCATAACAATTCCATCATTTCAAATGGAAATATTATCCCAAAATGTCCATCAAAACTTTTTTACGATTCAAATAAAGATAAATGTTGTAGATATGAAAAGAAAAAGAAGAAAGATAAATTTAAAGATTATTCAAAATGTGTAGATTTATCAGCACCAGGTAGACAATCTGATTGTCCAGCAAATAAACATAGATGTAATGAAACAATTTGGTATAAATTAATGACTGAACAATGCCCTAAAACTTGTGATAGATGTGAAGAATATATTAAATTAAATATATCACGTGATATTAGAGGTAAATTATTTTAAAGGAAAATAAGAGAAAAATGAGATAAATAAAAATATTATAAAGTAAATATAATATAGGTAGAAGAAAATATAATTTTTTAACTAAAAAATATTTTTAAAGTTTGCCGTGATGGTATTGGTCCAAATGGAGTAAGTGAATGTCCACAAAATGCATATCGTTGTCAAGATAAAATTTGGAAAGATTTTATGAAAAAAGAATGTCCAAAAACTTGTGGATATTGTGGAAAAGTTTTAAGAAAGAAAGGAAGAAAAAGGAGAAGAAAAAGCAAAACAACACCTTCAACAACTACAATAATTACAACAACAATATAACAATGATAAAATTATTTTTTTTATAATTATTATTTTTTAATTTAAAAGCATTTAAATTGTTTAATTAGATTTTAAATAAATAAATATTTTAATGACTAATTTAAATTAAATAAGGCAATTTTTATATGTATTTTTTTTTTCAATTTTTTTATTTTTGAAAAATTCGTATATTCGTATATTTATTCGTATATTTCGTATATTTAATTTATTTAAATTTTATTAATTCTTTAAATTTAAATTTTTAATTTTAAAATAAAATAATGAAAATAATTTTTATTATTTAATGTATTTAAATATATCCTAAATGATAAAGCAAAGCGACTAACCTAAACCCTATTTATTAGAAAAGATTGAGGAAGTAATCCTTCAAATCGGAGATGTCAATTTTTCAAATTTGCACACATAGGTGTCAAGACTTTTGCACACGAGTGTATTATAATACGTATTCTAAGCTTAGAACTGACAATTGAAACAAATATTATAAAAATATTTTTTATTTGGCTAATACATAATATAAATAAAATATCAAAATGCGTGTAGAGTTTTTGGTCATTTAATTATTAAATAGGTAGAGGAAAGGCAATAAAAATATTTTTTGTAATTTAAAGCTTTTTAGATTGTTTTGTTAGTGAATAATAAACTGGGCAATAAATACATAATAAATTTTGAGAAAAGGTTAAAAATAAGTAAAAAATAAATGTTAAACCGACATTTTTGAATTAAATTTAAATTAATTTTGGACAAGAATTACTTATTTTCGTTTGGGAAGAGTAGTTGTTTAAAAATAATATTCAAAAATGTCGTAAAGGAAAGTTTATGTTTAGAAAATAATTTAATTTATTGAGCTTTTAATCATTTCTTTGTTTTTCTCTTTCAATAACTAATAACCTCTCTATAAAAGAATTATTTAGAGACAGTTACTATTGTTGTTGTTGTTGGCCCTTTTATTCTAACAGAAGTTCTTAACCGACTTAATTCTTCAGAAAATAATTCTCCTGTTTGTAACATATTTACAATAGCCTCAAAATCGCGATCTGATTTTCCTACTCTTCCCCCATTTCTATATACTCTTGCAACAGATGAATGAGAAGAACCTCTTCCTGTTCCGTTACTACCTTCTTCTGAAAAGAAAAGAATAATTAGAATATTCAAATAAATTAATTAATTTCCCCTGCAACAAATTCACTCACTTCTTCGTTGATTAAACAATGTTCGTAAATGAAATTGTCTTTTTTTAGCCTCAACTTCTTCTCTCTCAGCTCTAACTGTGCGATGACAATCAGTTAATCCACTAAAACAACGAGCAAATTGGCCCAAAGAATTGATCAGAATGAGGTAAAATAATTTCTGAATTAGAACGTTTTTCAATGGAAACCCCAAAAAGATGAACACAATCCTGATAAACTAAAATATAAAGAAATTAAAAAAATAAGGTTATTGTAATTTAAAATTCTTAAGAAAAAAAAAATGAGGTTAGAGACCATAGAGTAAGTTACTCTTTCTCACGTCTTTTACTTTTGGACTGTTTAGATCAAGGGCTGAGCGTCATAACGTTTTGGCGGTGACGTTTTTGGTGTTATTTTTCATGGCGTTTTGGCGTGTGGCTTTTGGCGTGATTTGGCTATTTTGGCGCGCCAAAACGCCATTATTTTACACCCCTAAAGATTAAAAATTTTATTTTATTTGTTAATTATATATATTTTTAAAGATTGATAAATATTTTTTAATTTTTATAGAGTTATGCTTCCTAAAAGTAAATATTCTAGATTTTTTGATTTAAAGCAGCAAAATGACAACACAATTATTGCAAGTTGTAAGTCTTGCAGATATGTTAAGAATTTTAAAAATGCTCAAGCTTCAAAAAGCTCCGTTAGAAACAAGGCCTTCATGTTCGAGTGAAATAGTTGAAAAAACAGCACAACCAAAAATAGACGATTTAATGAGTATCCACTTTAAGAGATATCCACTTTACGTTGGAATAGTTATTTCGATATGTTAACAGTTTTTATTGCAAATAAGGATGCTATTAATGTTTTGGCTTTAAATAATGAAAAGCTACCTTTTTTTCAATTTCCGATTGGATAATGATGGAAAATTTAACTAAAATTCCAAGCAAAATATCCTCATTTAATGCAACTTTATACCAAATTTTGTTGTGCCCCATCAACAAGTACGGAAAGCGAAAGATTATTTTCTACAGTTAACACAACATTAAATGACTTGAGAAAAAGTTTAAGTGGAGAACATTTAGAACAATTGGTATTTAATCATCATAATATTTTAATTAATGGATTTTCTGATGTATAATACTTGTTTTTATTATGTATTATCTTTATAAAATTTTTGGCGTTTGGCGTTGTTTTTCATTGCGTTTTGGCGTTTGGCGCATTTTAGAAAAGTGGCGAAATGGCGTTTGGCGCGCCACGCGAAAATTTTGGCACACAGCCCTGGTTTAGATAAATGTCAGTTGCGGTTGGGGTCAGTTGAGCGCCGCCAGTTGAGCGCTGCCGGTTGAGACCGGGCAGTTGAGCGCCGAGCCAGTTGAGCGCGAGCCGGTTGAGCGCGAGCCAGTTGAGCGCGGCCAGTTGAGCACAACCAGTTGAGCGCCCCCTATAAAGCTTGTTCAATTAGTGATCAGAAGCCTAAAAATAAACTTTCTGTAACTCCGGTTTCAGAAAATTGAAAATCTAACGTGTCCGGTTCCTAGCTGTTCCAGTAAAATTATATTACCTCAATATTATATTACCTCAGGGACTATTACCTCAATAGGTTGAGGTAATAGTCCCTCTGGAACCATGAAAACTCCTTTAACAAAAGACTAACCCTATGTTTTTGTCTCCATCTTTCGGATTCAAAAATGTCATATTATGGGATGGAAAATTATCAGATACGTGAT
>ABLG01001744.1:0-26494 GCA_000172435.1 Meloidogyne hapla
AAATCTCGAGCATGGCAGTCTTTACATTCTTTATAAACACGTGTAAATTCATCAGTTAATTCTTAAAATTTTTTAATTATTTTAAATTATTAAAATATTTTTTAAACTATTTAGAAGTCCAACTGTCATGTCAGGGTCTATTGAGTTGAACCAAAGGCAACCATCTGTCTCGGGGATCTGAAAGGTATATTAGAACAAACCAAAAAAAAAATCTAAATGTAATAGATTAATAAAGTTAAAATAAAAATAGCTTATGGGGCAAGTAAAAATTCTTGTTCATATATCATAAAATCAAAGAAATCCGAAAAATCTTTTATGTGCCTCAAAGGGATTATTCAACAAATAAATTTTTGTGGAAAACATGGGCATCTAATTTAAAGCCCCAGTCTGTAAATGGATTTTATAGCAGCAATTTAGGTCCCCAAATTTCAAACTCAGGGCATTTTAAATTACTCTCTCAAAAAAGTTTAAAAATTAACAAAAAAAATTCAAACCTCATAATCCGCCCAGCTACAGGCCAAATAAATGCAAACACAAGCAATTGTCTTCTCATTGTAGCGAATGCACCAATTTGTTAATTGAATGCTTGATTAAAAGCCAAATCCAACAAATATATGGTTTTAAAAACTCACATATCTGTTGCGAACCAATAAGCACACTCGGTCAATTTTTGACTTTCTGTGAAGAAAAATGATAAAATATTGCCAACAAAAAAATAAAATATTGCCAATCATTTGTCTTGACGTTTGTATCTTAACATTGTATATTGCTGCTGTATGTATATTAACACCTTATATATCTAATTCGATTTTGCTCTTCTATGCTTATGTATAATTATTATCAAACAAATTTTAATTGTAATTTGTAATAATTTGAGTTTTGTAAAATTTGGGGGAAAAACAAAAATTGAAGTATTGAATTTTAATTGATAAAAAGAAAAATTCTTTAAAAAATTTAATTCTAAGGAAAAGATATAAAATCCAACTTAATTTTACAAATTATTAATTTCCACTTTAAAATCAAAAAACTTTTTCTTAAAAAATAAAAATCTAAAAATAAAAAAAAAGTCATTTTCTGTCAAATATTAAAACAGAGATCTTTTTATAGTAAATAACAAATTTTTTATATTTTCTGAGGATAAAATAGGGCGAGAGAATAGTAAAAAAGGATAACATTTTAACTCAACAAAAATAATCAAAGAGAAAAAATAAATGAAAGAAAATTAATTTAAAGAGAGAAATCCCAAAAAAAGTGATGAAAAGGTTTCTTTAAAAAGAATTTAATTCATTTGCAGCCTTAAGTTTGGAAAAATATGGAGAAAAAACCATACCAAAATCGACGAGATTCGGCTTCATAAAGAAGGTTATGGCTGTGTGGTAGGGTGCAACCACGGCTAATCTTTTCCCATGTATACTCTCACTATTTTTATATCGGCGATTTTATGTTTTTTCATCATTTAAAAAAGATTCCAAAAAATGTCAAAAACAAAGAAATTTGATTCAAAAAAAATTTAATAAAAAATATATAAACTCTCCCTTTCATCACTTTTATAAATTAAAACATAAGATATATAAAATGAGGTGTTTATTTGTCTCTTAACAAATAGGTGAAGATTTAATAGAATGATTTGTTGATGATGACTGTGATCTACTATGTGTTGTTGTATTATTTATCCCGTTTTCTTTTTTAATTAAATTTGTTGTTTGAAGCACCGGTGGCGAAGGAGGCGGAGGCAATTGTGCTATAGATTTGGCGATAATAGGCCCATTTTTTGATTTTTGAATAAATCTCCGAGCATGGCAGTCTTTACATTCTTTATAAACACGTGTAAATTCATCAGTTAATTCTTAAAATTTTTTAATTATTTTAAATTATTAAAATATTTTTTAAACTATTTAGAAGTCCAACTGTCATGTCAGGGTCTATTGAGTTGAACCAAAGGCAACCATCTGTCTCGGGGATCTGAAAGGTATATTAGAACAAACCAAAAAAAAAATCTAAATGTAATAGATTAATAAAGTTAAAATAAAAATAGCTTATGGGGCAAGTAAAAATTCTTGTTCATATATCATAAAATCAAAGAAATCCGAAAAATCTTTTATGTGCCTCAAAGGGATTATTCAACAAATAAATTTTTGTGGAAAACATGGGCATCTAATTTAAAGCCCCAGTCTGTAAATGGATTTTATAGCAGCAATTTAGGTCCCCAAATTTCAAACTCAGGGCATTTTAAATTACTCTCTCAAAAAAGTTTAAAAATTAACAAAAAAAATTCAAACCTCATAATCCGCCCAGCTACAGGCCAAATAAATGCAAACACAAGCAATTGTCTTCTCATTGTAGCGAATGCACCAATTTGTTAATTGAATGCTTGATTAAAAGCCAAATCCAACAAATATATGGTTTTAAAAACTCACATATCTGTTGCGAACCAATAAGCACACTCGGTCAATTTTTGACTTTCTGTGAAGAAAAATGATAATTTAAATAGAAAAAATATAAAAATAAAACCTTGTTTAAATTTCTTCATATTAATAATTACAACAGGATGGGGAAGGTCGACATGGAGCTCAAAGCCTTAAAAAAGAAAATTTTAAATAGAAAATTAATAGAAAATGTACAGGTTGGAAGCATGAGGATTTTTACAGAATCGAAATAAAAATTAATTCTAAATACTAGGGCCAAGGTTGCGAATAGGCCACAAGTTAAAAACCAAGATTAAGGAGATAGGTCAAAAAATTTTAGAAAATTCGCCTTGAAAGTTTCTCAAATTTTTTACAAAACCATAATTCTAAACCTTTCCCAAATAAATAAAAACTCATACCAATCGTCTGCAGCAGAATACCCTCCAGGTAGACTAGTAGGTTCGCGCCGTTCTTTCTCGCCTAAAAAATTTTTGTTCCTCGCATAGAACAAATGAAGTGTGAAATCCAATTTTTTCTGCAAATAACTGACTGCTTCGGTAAACGGCGGCTGCACTTCTGCTTTCCTGAACTTCAACCTGAACCATACTTCTACCACGTGCTCGAGCTTCCTGGGGCATTCCTCGCTTTTGCTGGCCAGGAAAAGACAAGCTGCGGCGACATCCTTTGAATTTTAATGATTTTTTGTATAAAAAATTTTAATTAAAAATTTAAATACTTTGTGACCGTTGAAGAAGGTAAATGCATGAACGGTGAAAAATCTGTGCATGTGGATCATTGCTATGCAGATGCAATTTTGATTGCTTAAAATAAATGAAAAATTAGTCATCTAACAAAATGAAAGAGACAAGCTGCGGACGATTAGCTCGTCAAGCTTAAAATTTTAGGAAGGATAATCCTGGTGAGAAAAAGACGAGGGCCGGGGACAAACATGGCTGATAAAAATCTAATGAAAGTATTTAAAAATAAACAAACATTTGTCCTCTGTGTTGTGGTACGTTGTGATTTAACCGTTCTGCCATTTCCTAAATAACAAAATAAACTAAAAAGGTTGAATATGATTGAACCTGAATAAACTCTGCTGCCTCCCTTCTATATTTAAGTTCAGTTGCTGAATCCATAGACATTCTAGATGGTAGCCGAGCGAGCTCTTCGTCCGCAAAATACCATTTTGGTTTCTTTCCAAGTTTGCTAGATGAAGGAGTTGGTTCTGTCATCTTTGAAATAAGATCTAAATTAAAAAGGATAAAGATATTTAATCAAAGATTTTTAAAAGAAGAATACGTAGCGGAAGTAATACAAAAAGAATAATTGGTTTAAAAATAGAGAAGGACGTATTTTTGGGTGGAATTAAATTGAGACAAATATTACTAATTTATTAATGGAACTTATTAGAAAATGTACAAAAGACACGATACTCGGAATTTTCTATATCCATTCTAGGAAGAGATTGGCCGAATTCCAAATTAAGCTTGGAACGTTGATTTGTCTTTCCTTAGAAACCTGCCCAGACGGCAGAGAAAAAAGTGTACTATTTCTCTAAAAATCTATGGTTTCTAGACTGTTCTAGTCTATTATAACGTTACTATAGAATTTCTTTTCTCTGTATAAAAGAATAAAATAGTGTTGAAATTCTCAAGTCCCTCGTTGAGACATAGACTACACTTTTATAAGTCTTTTTCTCTGATTCTCTAACTATAATTATTTTACTTGTTATTCTTCTCTAACCCTGTGTCAGTTAGACATATTAATTAAATTTAAACATACATTCAAATCATTCTCTCTCACGTATATTCTTTGTTCTTTGTGTTGTCTGTGTTTAATTTATTGATGGAAAATTCGATAGAGTTAGTGACACCCCCCCCTCTTATCCCAAAAACGATTTCGATGCTCTGTCAGCTTTTCTCTCATTCTCGTTCACGTTGGTGTTTGATTTCTTATTTAATGCTTGACTACTAGGCTTTCCTCATTTAATTTTTAACTATTTTTAATAGATTCTCGTAGGATTTGATGGATAATGGATTCCAATTCTTCCAAACAACTGTACAATTTCTCAACCAGTACATTTGAAAAGGTTTTAATCTTTAAACAAAAATGTAATATTATTAATTTTTCTTAAAGGTACTCCAAAATACTACTTCTGGCGCCCATAAAATTATTCCCCAACTTCAAATCCAGCAAGGAACCAGTTCAGCAATTCTAACACAAGGACAAATCCTGAATCCACAAAACATAATTGTGGTTACGTCAAATACTGTTGGAGCTGTTGATGCATCAGGTTTTATTAATTTCTCCCCATTAAGTATTCACCCTTTCTTTTCAGCTTTACTCAGTATAGCACACAAAGAATATCAAGCAGGAAATTATGCAAAAGCAGAACAGCATTGTTTAGCACTTTTACAACAAAATTCACATAATATTGGTGTT
The DNA here is from genome assembly GCA_000172435.1 of Meloidogyne hapla. NCBI lineage: Eukaryota > Metazoa > Nematoda > Chromadorea > Rhabditida > Meloidogynidae > Meloidogyne > Meloidogyne hapla. Next base: position 4,851 of record ABLG01001744.1, read on the forward strand.
CTTCTCTTGCTTTCTTCTATTGCTTTTCAACAGAAAAATTATGAAAGGTGATTATTCACATACATAATTACAGTTATATCCCCTTTAGATCAATGCAATATTCAAATCTTGCTATAAGAGTAAATCCAGAATGTGCTGAGGCCTATAGCAACTTAGGAAATGCGTACAAAGAGAAGGGTGATTTGACAGAGGCTCTCAAGAATTATCATGTTGCTGTGCGATTGAAACCGGATTTCATCGATGGCTACATAAATTTGGCTTCTGCCCTCGTCTACGTTGGCGATCTAGAACAAGCAATTCAGGCTTATCTGACTGCTCTTCAATACAATCCGGTGAAATTTTTTAAATATGACCAAATAGCAATTTAATTGTTTTTCCTTTCAAATTCAGGACCTTTATTGTGTTCGTAGCGACTTAGGAAATCTTTTCAAGGTAAAGATATATCCAATTATTATATTAAAATCGAAATACTTTTCAGGCAATGAATCGTTTTGAGGAAGCAAAGGTTTATATTTGACTATATTATTTACTAGAAGTGAATAGAGTGACAAATATTACACGGCGAGATGTGAATTGGCGACGAATCTTTTTTATTTTCAATGATTCTTTACTTTAATTTTTATTTTAGGTCTGCTATCTTAAAGCTATTGAAATGCAACCTCATTTTGCTGTAAACTTGATTTTTGATTAACTTCCTTAAACTTTTCAACTTTTCAGGTTGCCTGGTCAAATATGGGTTGTGTTTTTAATGCTCAAGGTTTTTCTTTTGTGTTTTATTTTCCGTTTATTTTGTTATTTTTAGGAGAACTTTGGTTAGCATTGCACCACTTTGAGAAGGCAATTACCCTTGATCCTAATTTTATTGATGCTTTGATCAATATGGGGAATGTGTTAAAGGAAGCAAGAATATTTGATAGGTAGTTGGCTATTCTTTGTTTTTTTGATAGTGGGGCTTAAGAACTTGTCTATAGAGTTTGGAAAAATTGGTCATCTCGTCAAAATGAACTATTTAAGACACCATAGCTTCACCTTCCATAAATTTGTTTTTCCGATATTCGGGAACTAGATTGGTTACCGCTTCTTTAAAATAACTCCTATAATTCTACCTTTTATATATTCTTTCATTTTTTAGAGCTGTTTCCTGTTATCTTCGAGCATTAGCACTAAATTCCAATCATGCTGTTGTACATGGAAATTTAGCTTGTGTTTATTATGAACAAGGACATTTGGATTTAGCAATTGAGACGTATAAAAGGGCGATTGAATTACAACCAAATTTTCCTGACGCTTATTGCAATTTGGCTAACGCACTGAAAGAAAAGGGATTGGTTGTTGAAGCTGAACAAGCTTATAATACAGGTTTTTTATATTTGTTGTTTCCTTTTATTTTTTGGACAGGTTATTGGGTATTCCTCTTAAATCCAAAAAATGAAAAAAGGAAGGAAATATAAATTCCTTTAAAATTCCTCATTTTCAAATATTTCCAAATTTCCTTATTCAACACGTTTTCAAGTTGTATTTTCAAATATTATATTTTAGCATTAACTCTTTGCCCGAATCACGCTGATTCATTGAATAATTTGGCTAATATAAAACGCGAACAAGGAAAGATTGAAGAGGCAACTAGACTTTATTTGGAAGCATTAAAGGTTTAATTCTTTTTTCTTTCAGTTAAATATTTAATAATTTTAGATCTATCCTGAGTTTGCAGCTGCTCATAGCAATTTAGCTTCGATTTTACAGCAACAAGGTTTGCTTATTGATTTGTGATTGTTTTTTAATTCTCTGGGATTTTTGATTTCTAGGTTCATTTTTATAAAAATTTTTCTTTTTCAGGTCGATTGCAAGATGCTATTGAACATTACAAAGAAGCAATAAGAATTTCACCTACATTTGCTGATGCTTATTCAAATATGGGAAATACTCTAAAAGAAATGGGTGATGTTAATGGAGCATTACAATGCTATACTCGTGCAATTCAAATAAATCCAGCATTTGCTGATGCACAAAGTAATCTGGCTAGCATTCATAAAGATGCTGGAAATATTCCTGAGGCGATACAAAGGTATTTTTTGAATAAATAAAAGGTTTTATTGGAATAAGAAATAGATTAAATTTTTTCTTTTGGCACGACTTTTGGCATTTTTGTTTATTTCAGTTTAAAAAGGTCAAGATTCTTGTTTATGTCACAAACAAAAATATTTTGTTTGTATTTCTCACGACATTTCCTTTTAACTTTTTCGGTTTTTTCCTCAACTTCTCGTTCCATAGCCTGAGCGTTATTCTTGAAAGAAATTTTCAATTAAAAATTCCTTTTCAGTTATTCTACAGCATTAAAGTTGAAGAGCGATTTCCCAGATGCGTTTTGCAATTTAGCTCATTGTCTGCAAATTATTTGTGATTGGTAATTTTTTAAGTTTAATATTTCTTTAAATTTTGTTTCTTTATCCAGGACTGATTACAACGCTCGAATGAAAAAGTTGGTTAGTATTGTTGAGGATCAGCTTCAGAAAAAGTTAGCTTAAAAATTTCTTATGGAATTTATTCTTAAAATTTAATAGGCGTCTTCCTTCTGTTCATCCACATCATTCCATGTTATATCCACTTTCGCATGAACAAAGAAAGGTAAAAATAATTTTAATAAAAGTATTTAATTTTTTTAAATTCAGGCAATTGCAAGTCGTCATGCACAATTGTGTATAGAAAAAATCCAAGTACTTCATAAACCTCCATACAACTTTTCTGATTGTTTTAATATTCGTATGGGAAAAAATAATCGTCTTCGTATTGGATATGTTTCTTCTGATTTTGGTTTTCTTTAACTTTTCTAATTTTTAAAATTTAAATTAATTTTCAGGAAATCATCCAACAAGTCATTTAATGCAATCAATTCCTGGTATGCATGATCGTTCACGTGTTGAAGTTTTTTGTTATGCTTTATCTCCAAATGATAACACAAACTTCCGACAAAAAATAATGAATGAGAGTGAACATTTTATTGATTTATCTTCGGTAATGAATTTTTTTTTGAAATTTTTTTATTTTAATTATTAGGTTCCTTGTAATGGAACAGCAGCTGACAAAATAAATAAAGATGGAATACATGTTCTTATTGTAAATTCTTTGGATTTTCTAAATAAAATTTCTCAAATTTTAGAATATGAATGGATACACAAAAGGAGCACGTAATGAAATCTTTGCGTTGAGACCTGCTCCAATTCAGGTTATATTTATTTTCTTTAAAATTTTCTTCTTTTTCAGGTCATGTGGCTAGGTTATCCTGGAACTTCTGGGGCACCTTTCATGGACTACATTATTACGGATGCAATTAGTAATATTTTTAATTAATGATTACTGTTCACCTAATTTTTGATTATTAAATTTTAAAATATTTTTGTAGCTTCTCCAATCGAGCTAGCACATGCCTATAGCGAGAAATTAGCATATATGCCTCATACATTTTTCATTGGAGGTTTGAATTTTAAGATTTTTTAAGCATTTATATTCTTTTTAGATCATGTTCACATGTTGGCACATTTAACTGAAAGAGTGATTGTGAAAGATAAAGATGGACAACTCCCTGAACGTGATTGTCTTACAGTTGTAAATGCAACACAGAATGCGCTCCAGCCGTTGCTTTCTAGTTCTGCTTGTGAAGTCAAAGTAAGAGTAAATTCTTTAAAACTTTTTTTCTTTTCCCTTTTTACCTTCATTCCAAAAATTATTTCTGAATTTTAAAGACATTTGTTCGTGAGGCAGAAGTTCAACATGGACCAGAACGCGAATTTAAGATGACTGAAGTTGTTGTTCCTGTAGTTGAAGTTAAGTCAACAGAGCCATTATCACAAATGATAGGAAATGGTTTAATTGCTGCAAATGTAAGCGGTGTTCCTGTACAAAATGGATTAACTACTTTAAATACACATGTGAAAGCTGCTACTGGAGAGGAAATTCCTCAAACAATTTTGGTAATTTTGAAGAAGATTTTAAAATTGTATTTCTTTTTAATTTTTTATTTATATTTTAGGTAACAAGTCGTCAACAATATGGATTACCTGATGATGCAATTATTTTCTGTAATTTTAATCAGCTTTACAAAATTGACCCTCCAACGCTCGAAATGTGGTGTGAAATACTTAAACAGGTTTGTCTCGTTTTATTCTTTTTTGATTCTTTTTTATTAGGTACCGAACTCAGTCCTCTGGCTGTTACGTTTTCCTTATCATGGTGAACAACATGTTATAAGATTTTGTACTCAAAGAGGAATTAATATGAAGAAAATTATCTTTTCAAATGTTGCTGCAAAAGGTAAAGATTTAAATTATTTCTGATTTTTAAATTAAATTTATTTTTGGTTATAAGACTTTCTCTACTTCCTTCTTTGATATTTTCTCAAAATTTTCCTAAAAATATATCAATATTTTATTTATTGATTTTATTATTTAAGAGGAACATGTTCGAAGAGGACAACTAGCTGATGTTTGTTTAGACACTCCACTTTGTAATGGACACACAACAGGAATGGACATACTCTGGACTGGTACGCCAATGGTTACAATGCCACGTAATTTCTTTTCTTCTCATTTTCTTCTTTCAAAATTTATTTTTTTCAGTAGAAACCCTCGCATCTAGAGTTGCATCCAGTCAACTTCATGCCCTGGGATGCCATGAATTAGTTGCTCGTGATAGAGATGATTATGTTAGAATTGCTGTAAGGCTAGGCAATGATAGAGAATTGTAAGGGAATGTTTTGAAATTTTTCATATTTTTCAAATTTTATAGTTTAAATCAAACTCGAGCAAAGGTGTGGAAGGCGCGTACTACTAGTACACTGTTCGATATAAAACAATATTGCACTGATTTTGAAAATTTGTTGTACAGGATTTGGAAACGCTATGATGATGGTGAATAAATTTAATTTTGATAGTAATTGGGGAAGATTAATTTTTTATTGAGCATACTTTTCGTTGGAGCGTGGTTTCCCTTTTCCCTGTCCTCATTTGGGTTAAAATATGTGTTATGGAAATTCTTCCCATGACAAATTCATTCTGGATTTAATTTTGTTTTTGAGAGAAATTTTCTGTCAAATTATACTTTTAGAATTTTATTTTTTTATTTTTCAGGACTTCCGCCGGATCACATTCTTAAAACTTCCGAGTGATAAATTTATTAAGGATTATGCTTATCTGTTCCTTCTTTTCCTCTCTTTTCATTTCTCACACAAATTTAGCTTCTATCTATTTATCTGTTTAAACTATTTGAACTAAAAATTCTTCCACAAAATTCTTTAAAAAATTTTTTTCATCTTCATTTTGAAAATATTTCTTGTTTTTTTTCAATCCTTATTTTCCTTTTCCCACCTTTACATTTTTACCCAACAAAAAATTAGTCGTTAGATTAAAAATAAAAATACCTTTTGTACTATCACTCATTTTTAATCATTTCCTTAATCAAAAAAGAAACAAAGATTTTTATGCTTAAAATTTAAAAAAAATTTCTAAAATTAAAATTTATTTGGTTATGGCAATGATGTTTTGAGTAATTATTCCAACAATAAGAAAATAATGCCTGTATCAATGATTTTTCTTCTCTTCCACCTATTTTTCATTATATTCATTTTCTTGTCGCTTCGTCATAATTTTCCAATTATATAAGTTTACTATGTATAACAAAGCCGCAAATTAAAAAAAAGTTTAAATTACAATTGTAATTTTTTGTTATTGAGAGAGAAAGTGATTGGAAAGAACAATTATTAATTTTTGAGAAATTCAAATCTTTGTGATTTTGGATTGTGAAAATTATTTTTATAGCTTAAGAGGGTTGCTTCATAAAATAAATTTCATAAGATTCAAATTTGTACATATTAATATAAAATTTTTAATAATTATTTGCTTCTTAATATAAAGAAATTGCTTTAATCAGCAATATTTTATTTTTTAAATTTTTGACTTGGAATTATTTTAAAAAGATAATTTACGAAAAATTAGCAATTTACGAAAAATAAAGACGTAATTTATTTTCTGACATTTAAAATTTTTAATTTCAAATTTTTACTCTAAAAGATATTATTTTGCAGGTTAATTTAAACCTATTGAAGGTTTTCTCCCAATTATTAATGGATCTTTTTACTTTTTGTGAATTTCAGCAATATAAACTACCCGAACATAGTGAAGGCTTTCTCCCACCATGTATAGAGCTTTTTGTTGTTTCAGCTTCACATTTATTGTTAGCAGTGATTTATATAATTGTGGGTGATTTATACTTTAATTGAATAGAAAAAAATTACTGAAACATGGAATGTTTTACAATTTTAAATATTTTTAGCAATATTCTTTTAATGTTCACATTACAATACAAACCTCAATTACAATTCCAACTTTTTTACAATTTGCTTATTGTTCAGCATTTTGTTGTGTTTCTTGTCTTTTACAAATGTTTATTATTTTGCTTCCTCAAGTTTCTGTTACAATTCCTCCTGTGCTTTTATTAAGCAATTCTTTTGCTTCATTTGTTTGGATGTCTATTGCTTTTATGTTTTTAAGGTATCGGTCAGGATATTTTTTGATTTTCTTAAATTTTAATTTTTAGACATCGTCATTCTTCATCTCAACCATCACTTGCTCTTTTACCTTTGCTTTTTACTACAATAACTTTTTCTCTAATTTTTGTTCAAAGAATTATTTCTTTTGGTATAATTAATCCAATAACTATTGTTAGCATTCTACCTGTGATTGTGCAATTTCTACTACTTCTCTTAACTCTTATGAAGCAATTCAACGACCGTCAACAATTTGTTCGGTTAGAAGAACAAAATATTGCAACTGAAAATGGTTTAATTAGTGATGGAATAACAACACCTTTGGTCTATCAAGAACAGAAGGGATTAATTCCATTTTTGTAAGAATTTTTATTTTTGAAAGAAAATTAATAAAATTAAAAATTTTCAGTTTTTCTGAACTTTTCTTTCTTTGGACTAATAAATTGATTAAAAAAGGCTATAAACGAAAAATTAAACAAGTAAATTAAGATTAACTTTTTTTTCTATTTAAAAATATTTTTTTAATTAGGTAGATGATCTTTTTGATTTACCCAATAGCTTAGACCTAACTTCTCTTGGTTCTGTGCTCAGCCATCCACTTGAAACTGAAACTGCTACTTTTACACCAATTCTCTTAAGAGTTTATGGACGTCAATTTTTTATGCTTGGCCTTCTTCGATTTATTGGAGATATTTTTAAATTTGCGAGTAAATTATTATTTTTCTTGTCAAATTTTTATTTTAATCAAATAAAGGTCCAATTATTCTTCATATGCTTATTTCTTCATTGCAAGGAAAAATAGAAATGGTTTTTATATAGATTAAGTTTTTACAAAACTTTATTTTTAGACTACAAGTTATATTTGTTGTGCACTTATGTTTATTACAATGTTGTTTGCTTCACTTTGTGATTTACATTTTGGTTACCGTATTATTCTTTTGTCAATTAAAGCAAAAGTAAGTTTATTATTTTTCAAATTTTAATTTTTCTTTATTTTATGTTTTGTTTCAAGTTTATTTATATATTTTTAGTTACAAACTTACTTTGAGTTTTAAGTTTTATTTTCTCCTTGAAGTTTTTCTTTTTTCAAGTTTTAAGCTTATTTTCTCCTTGTTTTATTTTTATTTAAGGTTTATTTTTTCAAGTTTCAATTTATTTTCAATTTTTCAAATTTAACAACTTAATTTTCCAATTTTTCAGAGTGCCCTTCTACTAGCAATTTATGAAAAATTATTACGCATTCCATCATATAAAATTAGTGGTGAATTTTCTTCTGGTAAATTGATAAATTTAATGTGTACAGATATTGATAGAATTGGTGGATTTATTATTTCATTTCATGGTTAGAGAAAAAATAAAATTTAAAATAATTTCTTTCAAGCTTTTTGGAGTATGCCAATGAATTTTATTATTGCACTTTATTTAATTTACAAAGAGGTAAAGAATTAAAATAAACTTTTTAAGTAATAAGTAGTGGCGAAATAGTTAAATTTATTTCCAAAAATTTAAAAGATTATTCAAAAAAAATTCTGAAAAATTCCATTCCAGATGGGATTAGCATTTCTTGCTGGTATAGCAGCTTCTGCATTACTCATTCCTCTAAATAAATTGATAGCATCAAAAATTGGAAAATATTCTAATGAAATGATGTCAATTAAAGATGCTAGGTTGAAACTTGGTAAAATTATTAAATTAAAAAAAAAATTATTTTTTAGTTAGTGAAATAAGCCATTCAATGAGAACAATTAAATTAAATAGTTGGGAGAATTTTTTTGAAACAAAAATTAATTCAATTAGACATCGTGAATTAACTTATTTACGTTATATAAAATTTTTGGATGCAGTTTGTGTTTATTTATGGGTATTTTTTGTTCTTTTTTATAAAAATTTTTATTTTATTTTTTTTTACAATTTGTAAAACTCTTATTTTTATTTTTGAATTAGTAAAACTTTTTTTATTTTTTACAATTTGTAAAACTTTTTATTTTTTTACAATTTTTAAAATTTTTTATTTTTTTACAATTTGTAAAACTTTTATTTTATTTTTTACAATTTGTAGAACTTTTTTATTATTATTTTACAATTTGTAAATCTTAAAAGGCTTCTGCACCCATTCTTATTACAATGCTTATGTTAGGTACATCTACTTTAATTTTACACGAGCAATTGACGGCCGCGAAAGTTTTTACTACATTGGCGTTGATTAACATTTTAATACTTCCATGTAGGCGTTTAATTTAATTTAAAATCAAAATAATGAATTTTCTCTTTAAAGTAAATGCCTTTCCTTGGGTACTTGGCTCTATAATAAATGGATTGGTAAGTAAACGCCGTTTCGACTCATTCTTCGCTATTCAGTCAACAAAAGATTTAAAACAATTTTATTTACCTATGTCTGACTCAACAAAGCTTCTTGAACTGAAAAAGAATTCTTTTGGCTGGGAAAATGAGAAAGTTGCAATCAGTAATGTTGAATTTAAAGGAGAACCTGTTAGTTTTTTATTTTGCTTTTTAAACTATTTTATTTTAAAAGGGTATGCTAATCGGAGTAATTGGCCCCGTTGGGAGTGGAAAATCAACTTTACTTCTTGGAATTCTTTCAGAAGCAATAATTCAAGGCCCTTCTATTTTGCTTAATGAGGACATAATTTCTGAAGGGTTTGCTTATGTTGGACAAGATGTTTGGCTTAGGAATGGTTCTGTACGTGAAAATATTCTTTGCGAGCTGCCCTTTACTTCAGAACATTTTCGTTCTACAATAGATGTCTGTTCATTAAAAATGGATATTGAAAGTATGCCTGGAAGGGATAATTATCGTATTGGGGGTGAAGGAGTTACCTTGAGTGGAGGTATTTTATAATTTTTTGAATTCGTAAATTCACTAAATTTCTTTAAAAAGGCCAAAAAGTCCGTCTTGCATTAGCCCGAGCTGTTTATGCTGATAAACATATTTATCTACTTGATGATCCTTTTGCAGCATTAGATCGAACAGTTGCTTCTTTTATTTATGAAAATTGTATTGAGAAACAACTCATATCTAGAGGGAAATTAGTTATATTATGTACTCATCATGAACGTTTTTTGGCCAGAGCTGATTTGATTATTCAATTGAATGTAGAAGGGAATGTTTTGAGAGTTGGTAATCTTATTGCCTATTTTTGAATATAAATTATATTTAATAAGGATCTCCTGAAATGATTTTGCCAAATATTGTTGGAGATAAAAAGCAAATAAAGCAACAAGTTGACAAAAATTCTGTTGAAGAAAATGACGATTTATCTCAACCAATGGAAGCAGCAGAATTTATTGCCAGTATAGATGATGAACCATTAGAAGAAAAGGAAGAAGGAACAGTCAAAATAAGAATTTATAAGACTTATTTTCGTGCTATAGGTTTATGGTTGACAGGGCTTGTATTACTTTCTTTAATTGGTATCTAGATTCTCTCTGAATAATTTTCTAAATTAATCTTTCTAGTAATGCAAGCTTCAAAAAATGCTTCAGACGCTTGGTTAAGTAAATGGACTTCAACGAACAATTCAGATCACAATCATTCAAAGTCACTTCTTCAGCAAGATTGGGGGTATATTTTAGTAACAATTTAAAAATACGAATTGTAAAAGTTGATTTATTTTTTACAAATTGTAAAACTTGAATTACAAAATCAGAATCTTTTAAATTGTAAAAGAAAGCATTTTTTGCATTCAACTTTTACAATTTGTAATATGTTGAATATACACTTCTTACTAATTGTAAAATAATTAAATATTCTACAAATTGTAAAAATTTATTTCTTAATTTTAGTTATCCATTTTCTACACGTTTTATTATCCCTCTCACTTATAATGAACACGATCAAGCAATGTTTTATTTACGAATTTATATTGCAATTGTTGGTCTCAATTCTCTTTCAACTTTAATCCGTGCTTTCCTTTTCGCAATTGCTTGTATTTACGCGGCCAAATGTTTACATCAACGTTTGTTGAGTCGAATTTTTAAAGCTAGTATAAGTTGGTGGGATAGAACACCGTGTGGACGTGTTACAAATCGTTTATCAACTGACGTTAGTATTGTAGATGATTCGTTGCCTTTTCAATTAAATATTTGTTTGGCTTCTGTTTTTTCTCTTATTGGTAGGGTATTTTCTTAAGAATAATTATTATAAATTATTTTTTATAATAGGAACTTTAATTCTCACGCTATTAGCACTTCCATTGCTTACTCCTTTGTTGCTACCGCTTTTTATTATTTATTATTATATTCAAGTAAATTTAATTTTTTTTAAATTTTATTAAGTATTTTTAATATCTTAAAAACTTAAATGAAAATTAAAAAAATATTTTTCTTTATAGAAATATTATCGTCGGACAAACATTGAATTGGTGAGATTAACCTTAACTTTATTTAATCTTTTGTATTTACAGAAGCGAATATGTGCCGTTACTCTTTCTCCATTGTACAGCCACCTTTCAGAAACTGTATCTGGACTAGTCACAATACGTTCACTTCGCATTAGTGAATTGTAATTTTTTGAATTAACAAATTATTTTTATAATTTTTTCAGTTTTTCCTCAAAAATGCGTACACGTCTTGGTTATAACCTCCGTGCTTCATTCTCTTCTTTAGCTGCTTCCCAGTGGCTCTCTGTACGTATTCAAATGCTTGGACTTTGTGTGCTTACTGTTATTTTATTTGCAAGTATTTTGGATGTTACGATCTTTAAATTGAGTCATCCTGGACTTATTGGGTTAGCCATAACTTATGCATTATCTTTAACCAATGTTTTGAATGCACTTCTTACTTCTTTTATTGAGACGGAAAAAGGTGGCAAATAAAACTTGAAATTTAATTTTAAATTAAGATTGTGAATTATTTAAGTCTGTGGATTTAAGAGTTTTAACAAACTTTTAACAAACTTTTAACTTTTAACAAACTGAAAATAATTGAAAATTATTTTCAACTTTATTTTAAAATTGTACAATTAATAAAAAATTATTTTACAAATTGTAAAATGATTAAAACTTTTACAAATTGTACAATTAATTAAACTTTGTTTTACAAATTGTAAAATGATTAAAACTTTTTACAAATTGTACAATTAATTAAACTTTGTTTTACAAATTGTAAAATTAATAAAACCTTTTTTCACAAATTGTAAAATAATTGGAAAATTTTACAAATTGTAAAATGATTAAACTTTATTTTACAAATTGTAAATTTTTGAATTGCCTTTCTTTACAATTTGCAAAATGTTAAGTTATAAATGAACATCTACAATCTAAATTGTAAAACAAATAACTAAATTCTACAAATTTTTTAGAATTAGTCTCTGTTGAACGAATATGTGATTATGTTGATAATGTTCTGATGGAAGAAGATGATCAATTATTAAGCTTACAAAGTCAGATTGACAATGAAGATGATAGTTTAATACTTCCAATAGTTGGGCACATTCGGTTTGAAAGTGTTTCTCTTCGTTACTCTCCAGAATTGCCTTTAGCTATTAATGATGTTAGTTTCCGTTTGGAGGCTGGTACACGAACTGCAATTATTGGAAGAACTGGAGCTGGTAATTTAGAATTTTTCATCATATAATTTAATTTTTAAATTTCATTCTTTCAGGTAAAAGCACAATTCTACAGGTATTAAATATTATTTTGGTAAATTCATTGTGTAACATATTATTTAAGGCATTACTTCGTGCTCATCCCATAGAGAATGGCAAAATTCTAATTGATGATAGAATTGATTTGGCCTCTTTAGGATTTAAATCTGCACGTGCTTTGGTGTGTTTTAATATAATATTAAACAAAAAATTTATTTATTAAAAGTTTGGTTATGTATCTCAACGCCCTTTTCTCTTTTCCGGAACTCTTTTTGATAATCTTTCAATTTCTAACACAAATCTAAATAATAAACAAATTGAAGAAAGTATTGCTGAAAGAGGTCTTTCCCAATGGTTAGAACAATTTGGTGGATTAAACAAAATAATTTCTGAAGGAGGAAAAAATCTTTCTTTTGGAGAACGTCAATTAATTTCTCTTTTACGATTGTCTTTGACAAAACCAAAGGTGTGATTTTCTCCAAAAATTTTTTCAAAATTCAAAAAATTTCAGATTATTTTAATTGATGAAGCAACAGCACATATGGATGAACATACACATTTATTAATGAGTAGATTAATTTCACGTATGGGATGTACAGTTATTGCAATAGTTCATCGTCTTACTGGTCTTGACGAACATTATGATTGGGTTATTGGTATGGATATATAAAATTTATTTATTTAAATTCTATAATTTATTAAAGAAATGAGCAATGGCCAAATAGCTAGACAAGGACCACCATCATCTTTCTCCCAATAAAATATGAAATATTTTTTTTTAATTTATTTAAATTTTTGTTAACTAATTTATTATTTATACATTTTAATTATTTTTTAAATTGAAATTTTGTTTTTTGTGATATTTATTTAAAATCCAGTGAATTAATTGAAGTAAAAAAATCTGTTTAAATAATATAACAACCTTGACCTAAATTTTACTAATATTTGTTTAGTTTTCCATGTACTCTATAATTTTACAATTTTATTTATTAGGGTTGGTAATTTTAGTAATTTAAGGATTATTGTTTTTCAAAAAAATATTTTTTTAGCACATTAATGTTCTTGAATAATATGATTATTAAAATATTATTTTTATTGTTTATTGTCAGTATTGCAGGATTGAATAAAAATTTTAACTCGAATCTTAACGGTATTTTTTAAAATTAATTCCGTGTCTCAAAAATTATTGTCGTTACAATTACAATTGTAAATTGATAAGTTTTAAATTTAAATTGTACAATGAATATTTAAAATTACAATTGTAACATTTGAAGTTTTTCCATAAATTGCAGAAAACACAACATCAATTGTCCCAACAAACGATTTTTTGACAAATAATATTTCTAACCAACAAAAAATTCAATCAAAAAATTACACGCAAATTTATCAACAACTTTTAAACAAAATTTCAACTCATTGTATATCAGATAGAGAATATGAAGAATTATATTCAAATAAATTAAAAGCTGGTTTAGTTTCTTGGTTTTTACCTTTTCTAGTAGATGGGGGAATTAAACAAATTGGATTAAACGAAATTCGTTCAAAATTAAAATTAAAAAAACAAAAAATAAATTATTTAAATATTGTAAAAGAAGAATTTGAAGATAAAAATAAAAAAGATTTAAACAACACTTTAGATTATTTACAAAATAAAATCAGATTATATTCCTTGGATAAAATTGCAAATTTATTATTTTGGCAAGAGGATGTAATTATTGCTGAAAATTTTTTGGACAAAAATTATCCAGAAGTTAGAAAATTATTTCAATTAAAAACTGAAGAAATGGAAATTGAAAAAAAGACTTTTAATAATGAGACTGTTGATGAAATACTTTTAGAATTTATTTTAATGTTTAATAATATTTATGAAGTTATTGTTAAATCAAATTTAAAATCAACAAGTTCTACACCTTATTTTGGGTTTTATACTTATAATTGTTCTGACACTAAATTCAAAGTGAATAAACTTTAAAGAAATAAAAAAAAATTTCTAAATTAAACTTTTTACAAATTGTAAAATGCAAATTGTAAATATAAATATTTACAACTTATTCAAGTTGTAAAATTTGTAATCTTTAAATTAAACTTTTTACAAGTTGTAAAATGCAGATTGTAAATATAAATTTTACAACTTATTCAAGTTGTAAAATTTGTAATCTTTAAACTAAACTTTTTACAAATTGTAAAATGAAAAAGGATACAAATTGTAACTAAAAATATTTACAACTTAATTAAGAAAATTCTTAATTTAAATTACACAAACTGCAAAGAATTAATTAAAGTAAAATTTGTTTAAATAATATAGCAACCTTGACCTATATTTTATAAATATGTATGTTTTGTTAGTTTTCCATGTTCTCTAGTTAATTTTACAATTTATAAAAGTATGTATTATTAAAAATATTTTTAAACACATTAATATTCTTACATAATATGTTTATTAAAATATTATTTTTATTACTTCTTGTCACTATCGCAGAATTGAACAAAAATTTTAACTCGAATCTTAACGGTATTTTTTAAAATTAATTCCGTTTCTCAAAAATTATTGCCTTTACAATTACAATTGAGAGCTTACAAGTTTTACATTTCAATTGCAAAACTCATTTTTAAAATTACAATTTTAGAATTTAAAGTTTTTCCATAAATTGCAGAAAATACAACAATTGTCCCAACAAACGATTTTTTGACAAATAATATTTCTAACCAACAAAAAATTCAATCAAAAAATTACACGCAAATTTATCAACAACTTTTAAACAAAATTTCAACTCATTGTATATCAGATAGAGAATATGAAGAATTATATTCAAATAAATTAAAAGCTGGTTTAGTTTCTTGGTTTTTACCTTTTCTAGTAGATGGGGGAATTAAACAAATTGGATTAAACGAAATTCGTTCAAAATTAAAATTAAAAAAACAAAAAATAAATTATTTAAATATTGTAAAAGAAGAATTTGAAGATAAAAATAAAAAAGATTTAAATAACACTTTAAATTATTTACAAAATAAAATTAGATTTTACTCTTTGAATAAAATTGCAAATTTATTATTTTGGCAAGAAGATGTAATTATTGCTGAAAATTTTTTGGACAAAAATTTTCCGGAAATTAGAAAATTATTTCAATTAAAAAATGAAGAAATGGAAATTGAGAAAAAGCCTTTTGAAACTATTGAGGAAATACTTTTACAATTTATTTTAATGAGAAATAATATTAAAGAAGCTATACGTGAGTCAAATTCAGAATCGACAAGTGCTACTCCTTATTTTGGTTTTTTTACTTTTAATTGTTCTGATACAAAGTTTCAAGAGAATCAAATTAAAAATTGAATTCTTTTAAATTAAACTTTTTACTAATTGTAAAATGAGAAAGAGTACAAATTGTATATACAAATATTTACAACCTATTCAAGTTGTAAAGTTCTGAATTTAAATTTTAAATCTTTTACAAATCGTAAAATGAAAAAGAGTACAAATTGTATATATATATTTTTTTACAACCTATTCCTATTACAACCTATTACAATTTACAACCTAAAGTTGTAAAGTTCTGAATTTAAATTCTAAATCTTTTATAAAGTGTAAAATGAAAAATTTACAACTTATTCGATTTTTAAACAGCTGAATCTAAATTTTAAGTTTTTACAAATTGCATATTTATTAAAATTTTTATTAGTTTATTTATTTTTACACATTATCATTATTTTTAATAATTGAATTTCTATTTATCTTTTGTTTTCTTTCAGTTATATATTTCTTTAAAATCCAATGAATTAATTGAAGTAAAATCTATTAAATTAAAAAATTATTTAAAGTTAAATTTTGATTTTATTATTTTAAATTATATTTTCATTAAAAACATACATTAATTATTTGTATACCAGCTACTCCAGTAGCCGTCCAAGCAAACCCTAAATGTTCAGCACTAAAACCGCCTAGTGCTGTTCCAAGAAAGGAACTTAAATATTTATTTTTGATTTTTATGATTTTACAAAAAAAAAATACCCAAGTGCTAAGGCAGACAGAAAAAATCCTGAAATCTGTCCACAAGTTGTTGAAGATTTCTCTGGATAACCTTCAAGCCTAAAAGGATCTTTTTGGAAATATCTCAAAAAATTTTTCGACTAACTTTACAGCATCCAAACACCATTTAAAAACAGGTATATAAAGTATAGAACAAGATATTCCAAGAATTGCAAATGAGATTCCAATAATAATTAAATTTCTTTTAAAAGAAAAAAAATATTATTTTAATTAGACTTGAAAATAAGAAAAATAAAAAATTAGGTATTATTACAACTTAACGCCTATTTTTATTTAATTCTGATTTTTATTTGTTTTTATGACTTAAATTCTAGTTCTTCATAATTTAAGTTTTTCTGATTTTTTATATTTTTAAATTCTGATTTTAAATAATTCTGATTTTAAAAGTTACGATTTCTACAATCTAATTCTGATTTTTAATTTATTTCTTATTTTAGAAAATTCTGATCTTAATTTTCTATTTTCAATAAAATTCTGATTTTCAAAAAAAATAGAAATAATTTCTTACTTTTCCAATCCTAGAAACGGCGCTGGTCCCATTAACAAAAGAGAAATAGTAATTAATATTCCTCCAATAATTCTAATAAACGAAGGTGAGAAGCGTTGTGCAATATAACGATCAAATATTAAACCCCACAAGGGCGAGGAAATTAAATAAGACAAAGCTAATATCATCAACATAATTCCAACCAAAACGGAAGGCCTCCATTCTTTGAACTTTAAAAAATTTTATAGGGAATTATTTTATTTTTTCTATTAGAAGACCAGGGTAATCGATTTTTTCAAAGGGTTACTTAAGTTAAGGGAACGGGCGTCTATTAGAATTAAAAAATATTTTTAATATTTTTCTCACTGTAGAAAGATGTTCAGTTAAATCGGGCTCATAAAATACCCAAGCAACACAAATAACAAAAGAAGATAGCATTGCCATAAAAACATCAGGAATTAAAAGCATTCTAAAAATTCCTGGAGATTTTTCTTCTTCTTGTTTGACATTTGAGATCTCTGAGCCTATATAAATAGAAATAATGTTTTTAAGTTTTAAAAATTACAACAATGTTTTCCGGAAAACACGTTGAGTAAGAAGATTAATTTTTGTTTTTCGAAAAACTCATAGAGAAAAATTAAATAAAACATTCCGGAAATCCGTTCCGGAAAGCCTTAAAACACGTTAAAGGAAACATTTTTAAAAACATATTCAGGAAAACACGATCAGTGTTTTCGTTATTAATTCCGTAAACATTAATTTAAAAAAATTCCGGAAATACAAACCCTCAGATAAAAGGCCGCGATAAAAAGGTAAAGATGCCAAAACAATTAAGATTTGTGCTGATCCAACAACAAATAAAGGTAAAACATAACCACCAACTTCGTACAATGCACTACCGATTGCTGGCCCTAAAGTGTAACCGAGACCGAAAGCTACTTCATTAATACCCTATGATAGGAAAGGATTTTTTCAAAGAATTTTTTAGAAAAGTTTTTACCGTTGCCATACTAATTCTGTCAGGAAATAATCTTCCAACAATTGCCCAAGAGCCGGTATTAAAACTAGCACTTCCAATAGCTTGTGCTGTCCTGCAAACCAACAATCCAGAGAAAAACAATGGACCAGCAGGTAAATAATCAGCAATACCAAAAGTTATTGTACTAACACCACAAAGTATAACTCCACCAGCAAATGTTCGATTTGCTCGTAATATTGCCATCTATGTTTTTTGAAAGAATTAAAAATGTTAATAAACGTTTTAAAAGAAAAGTTAATATTTACAGAAAAACACATTCCGGAAAATTTTTCAGTTGAATTTAAACTTCAATAACATAAGCATTTTCCGGAAAACATTTTCAATTATTTAAACTTAAATAAAATATTAATAAAAACATTTTCCGGAGAACATTCTACAAAAATAATTTTTATTTCAGTGAAAACTATTATTCAAGAAAATATTCTTGAAAAAATGTTTTGGAGCAAATAAAAACATTTTTAAATAAATTAAATGTTCTTACATATTTTCCAATAATAGGTGAAACGATAAATTGAACAAGTTGAAAATATCCAATAACAAATCCAACTTGTGTTGTACTTAAACCTTTCTGTTTTGTAGCTTCTGTAGGGAGAAAAGGAACAATACAAGAAAAAGCTATTGTAGAGGAGACGTTTGCAATTGCGATTAGGGACATAACAATAATTTGCTGCCTAGTTAAAGGTGCTGGAACTACTAAAAATAATTATTTATTTAATTAATAATGAATTAAGAATTTTGTGTGTTTATAAAAAGGATATTCTATTGTAATAAGAATTCCGGAAAAAGTGAATATTTAAGAAAAACAAATAATAAACTAAACATTCCGGAAAACATTCTCATTTAAAACAAATTCCGAAGACATATAGAAAAATAATTAGTTAAATTAAACATTCCGGAAAACATATAGAGAAATAAGTACATTAAAATTCAGTAAAACATTTTCATTTAAAAAAAATTCCGGAAAACATTCCTAGGTAAAATACTTTCCGGAAAACATATAGAGAAATAAGTACATTAAAATTCAGTAAAACATTTTCATTTAAAAAAAATTCCGGAAAACATTCCTAGGTAAAATACTTTCCGGAAAACATATAGAGAAATAAGTACATTAAAATTCAGTAAAACATTTTCATTTTAAAAAATTCCGGAAAACATTCCTAGGTAAAATACTTTCCGGAAAACATATAGAGAAATAAGTACATTAAAATTCAGTAAAACATTTTCATTTAAAAAAAATTCCGGAAAACATTCCTAGGTAAAATACTTTCCGGAAAACATATAGAGAAATAAGTACATTAAAATTCAGTAAAACATTTTCATTTTAAAAAATTCCGGAAAACGTATAGAAAAATAATTAATGAAAGAACACATTTTCGGAAAACATTTATATTTAAAACATTCCGGAAAATACAATTCAAAAGTTTATATTAATTAAACTTACTTGCCTTTTTCCTTCTGTTTTGTATCTGCCCTTATCCCTTCTTCTATTACATTGTCTTGTGTTTTATTATCTGTATTATTGTTTTCGTTGCCATTTGTTTCATTCGAGTTATTCGAACCTTGAAGTATTTCTGATGCATGAATTTTTCTTGATTGTGTCATATTTTGATTTTTTGTTTAAAACCTCTTAATTTCAAGGATTTTATTTTAAAATTAAAAAATGACACTAACAGTCAAAATAAGAATTTATTTATTTTTAAATAAATAAATTAGTAAAGATAATAAAATTATAAAAATAAATAAAATATAAAAATGAAAGTTAATTTTTATTTTTTTTCGTACTTATCGGTTGCTTGTTGTGTTCGACAGCACATAAAACACGCCTTCTTATTCTCTTTAATTTTTTTTAAATTAAAAATACGAACGGTCAAAATTAATCCTCCTCATGATTTTTATTTGATAAGAAATCTAAATAAAATGATGTTTGACAAAAAAAATAAAAAAATATTAACAAAATTTCAACAAAAAATAAGTATGGAAATCCAAATTTGGTGTTCTTGTTTAGTATTTTGTCCAGATTTGAATATTTTACTTTTTGCAAAAAGTTTTTTAATAAAAAATTGTTTAGTAAATTCTTGTAATTTTTAACGGATTAATAGTTAAAGTTTAGTTTTTGTGTTTTGAACTTTTACAATAAAAATAAGTTTATCGGAAAAATAAAATATGTTTTCCGGAATCTCTTCTAAAACATGTTCCGGAAAAATAGTATTTAAAATTTATTCCGGAAAAGATCAAGTTTTAATTTAATTAAAAATATTTTGAAATAATATTCTGAAAAAAACATGTTTAGTTAAAATATAGTATTCCGATAAACAGAAATATTGATAAAAACATTCCGGAAACATTTTAAGAATCAATTAAAACTTAAATTTTATGTTCTTATAAAAAACGTTTATTTTTCTATTTTTAACTTTAATTATTTTGTCTTGAATTTTTATTTTATTTTTTTCTTTATTTGTTTTATTTAAATAAAATCACTAAACATTTAACTGATATGCACCCAACACAAATTTTCGGCGACATTGTCACGTTTATTTAAGACAAACAATAATTAATTTTTATTTATTTTAAATTTGTCTCTTCCCTTAATTTCATCATGATTGACATTTTAATATTTATGATGTTTTAATTATTAATTGAATATAAAAATTTAGAAATAAATTTATTTTGATAATATTAATGGTTCAACATATTGATAAATAAATAATTGATGAATTTTATAGCAAATGAACTTCGACATTAAATTAATATTAAAAACATTTTCTTATTAGTTAAATATGAACATCAAATATTTTTTATAGGAAAACATTCAATAAAAAATGTTAATTATAACATTTTCCGAAAAATATTAGTATATGTTTAGGTTAATAAAAATTAAACACACATTTTCCTGAATGTATTTTTGAGAAGATATTAAAAAGAAAACACATTGTTTTCCGGAATGTTTTTCCTGAAAAATATATTTGAGAAAATTAGGGAAAATGCAAACATTTTCCGGAAAACATATTTAAGAAAAATTTTAATAAAGAAAACAATTATTTTCCGGAAAAACATGTTTAGGAACTAGCGAATTATTACGTAACATGTATACCAAATAAAAACATACCGAACATATGGGATTTAATTAAAATATAAAAACAATAATTAAATTATCACAATGTTTTTTGTTATTAATTCTTTTTAATTTTATTAATTTATTTCTTTATCCCTTTCGCGGCCTTGTTTATTTCCTTTACCCAATTTGTAAAACTTCTTCTTAACTTCATTACAGCCTCTAATGATTTCTCTCCCAGAGATTCTAAAAAAGATTTATCACTATTAAATTTCTTTTCTTTCACCTCATCTTTTTCTTCCTCTTCTTCACTTTCATCTTCATCTTCTTTACTTCTTTCAAACCATTTTGAGTGATCTTCTTCCAAATACTTCTTTTTATCCAATTTATCGTCACTCTTATCTTCTTCATCATCTTCCTCCTCCTCTTCTTCATCTTTCTCTTCTCCCTCATCTTCCTCTTCTTCACTCTCATCTTCTTCTTCACTTCCTTCAAACCATTTAGAATGATCCTCTTCCAAATATTTCTTTTTATTTTTGTTCACTTTATTACCAACACCATCACTCTTATTTTTTGAATCATCTTCTACATCTGAACGTTCTTCATCAGAATCTCTCCTCTCACGTTCTGAATGATTTTGTGTCGAATTATAAGGGTTAGTCTTCCTAATTTTTCTATTAATCTTTTTATTTTCATTATCCAAATTCTTCATAACTTTTTTCTTAGAATAAATCTCTTTCGAATCCTTTACTTTATTCCCTATTCCTCCCTCATCTTCTTCATTATCTTCCTCCTCTTTTTCAGAATCTTTTCCCTCCCTTTTGGAGTGATTTTTGGCAACATCATTGATCTTATTTCTTCTTTTATCTTTGATATTC
>ABLG01001738.1:0-16101 GCA_000172435.1 Meloidogyne hapla
TTTTAAAAATTAAAAAAAAATTTTGTTTCTTTTATATTTTAATAATTATTTAAATATTGAAAAAACTTTTTAAATTTAAGTCTAGATCTTTCGTCTAGTAAATTTTAAAAAATATACAAAATAAATTTTTAATTTTATTTTTTCCATAAAAACAAATTTTAAATTTAATTATTTTTTTTAAATATTTTTAAATTAAAATTATAATTTAATTGATTTAAATAAAAAATACCTAAAATAACTTTCGATATAATCAAATTCTAAAGCATCGAAAAAAAGCTTACCTTAAGAGAGATAACTTTAATTTTAATTATTTTTATATAATTTTCCTTTCTTTCTTCAATGGATTAATGCAAACTGATGTTTGTGTGTCTAGAGGTTAAACCTTCCTTGAGGTCTTATTTAGTACTATTTACTTTTTTTTCCTTCACATTTACTTATTAAATAAAAATTAATATTTTAAAAATCTTAAATGTATTTTTAATTTAATTAAATTGGTAATTAATTTAATTAAAATTTTTTATTAGAGAATTTTCTCCTTTTTCTTTTTAAAAAAATAATTATATTAACTTCCGTCCTAATCCAGAATTTATTTCAACAAGTTTGTGTTCTGACTACTTATATTGCCTTTTTCTAAAAATAATTTAAAAGAGAACATAAACAACATAAAAATTTTTTAAAAAATATTTAAATGTAAATTTTAAATAAATCTACTTTGAGTTTTTTTAATAATTTATTTAATCAAAACTTTTCTCTATGCCCTTTTAGGACCCAATATTGAAGGTAGAGAGTGAATTATTAAAGTTTTAATTTATCTTTTTAGAAAATTTCTACAAAATATTCGAATAGGAATTTATTAAGACTTGTCAGAAATAATTTATCAGAAATAAACTTTTATGTCTCTTTTGATAGCCTAAATTAAATAAAAAATTAATTTAATCTAAAATTTAATAAATTTTAAGAAATAAAAACACATATAATGACAAGCTCTAGCGAATGTGAAATTCTTCAACCTTCACAAATAATTCGAGAACGTTGGAAAATTGTAAATGAATAAAGAAAAATATTTATTTTAATAATTTTAAAAATTAATTTAAGAAAAATAAAATTGGTGGTGGAGGTTTTGGTGAAATTTATGAAGCAATTGATTTACAAAATCATAATGAAAGGGTTGCTATTAAAGTAGAATCAAGCAAGGCAAGTTATAAAATAAATATAAAAAGTATTATAATTTTAGGCAACAAAGCAAGTACTTAAAATGGAGGTAGCTGTCCTCAGACGTCTTCAAGGCATGTTTAAATTAATTAGTTTTAGCACAGTTTATATAATTAACCTTTTTTTCTTGAATTTCCCTATAGAAACATGATTAAAACCATTTAATAGAGAATAATTTAAAATTTATTGTACGTTTAATAGAGAATGATTAATTAAGAATGATTAAAATTTGTTTGTTAAGCTTCAATCTGGACTAACTAATAAATTGTCCTAAATTCCATTTAGTAGATTCAGCTCTCAGATATACTGACGATATCTCAAACTGCCCAATATTACATAAGATAATTTTTCTTAAATATATACAAACAAAAAGGTTAATTATGTGTGAAATAGGTTAGGTTTATATACATGAGAATAAGGCGGGATATGGGAAAAGATAATGATGACAATAAAGGTTATTCGCATTTATTTAAAGGTAAAAGTAAACTTGAAACAAGGGGAATAGTATAAAATGACTATAAAATAATACTAAGGTAAAGATTGGATATTGTAAAAGGGGGAAATTTATAATGTAAATACATCAATCAAGTTTAAACAAAGTATAAAAATCCACCAAGAACATTAAAAATTATCTCTATTGTCCGTTGAATAGATGATAAAAAAATGTTGAGTGATTTTAATCCTTTTATACTTTTTGTTTATGATAATGGAAAAAGTGTTAAAGAATAAAAGTAAAATTAACGATAAAAGTAAAGTTACATTTAGGTACCTGAGTTACTTTATTAATTGCTCAAAAGAGAAAATAATTTAAAAATTTAAATTTAAGGAAAAAAACATGCCTGCAAGTTTTATGGCTGTGGAAGAAACGAAAAATTTAATTATTTGGTTATGGGTTTACAAGACAAGAATTTGGCTGATTTGAGAAGGTCTTTAAAAATAAATATTTTATTTAAAATATTGCTTGAAGAGAATCACCAACTCAACGTTTTTCATGCTCAACAGCTTTACGCGTTGCTCAACATATTTTACAAGCAATTTGTGAAATACATTCTATTGGATTTTTACATAGTAAATGAAAGAGAAAATAAACAAGAAAAATTTAAAAAATATAATTTAGGAGATATTAAACCTTCAAATTTTGCTGTTGGAAGAACTTTATCTACTCAACATAATATTTATATGTTAGACTTTGGTTTAGCTAGACTTTATTTAAATGCAAAAGGAGAAGTACGAACACCAAGTAATTAAAAAAAATTTTATTTTAAAATAATTTTTATTTTTAAAGGATCGGCTGCTGGATTTCGTGGAACAGTTAGATATGCGGCTATTTCTGCACATAAAAATAAAGTGTGTTATAAAATAAAATCTAACTACTTTAATAAAAATTCTAGTATTATTTAAAATTTAAATAAAAATTAAAGGAAATGGGTCGTCAAGATGATTTATGGTCTCTTTTCTATATGCTTATTGAATTCTTAAATGGATCTTTACCTTGGAGAAGAATAAAAGTAAATTAAAAATAAAGATAAAATTTTATTTAAAAATTAGGATAAAGATGAAGTTGGTAGAATGAAAGAAGAAGCAGATATTCGTGAATTACTTGATGGAAAGTTTGTTTTAAAATTATTTTTTATTCTTTAAATTTATTTTTAAAATTAAAGTCCATCAGAATTACATCATTTTGCTGAACATTTGAGCGGATTAACATATGCAGATTTACCTGATTATGAGCTTTTGGAGGATTGTTTATGTGTTGCAATGAAAAGGCTAGGAATTGGTCCTAATGATCCTTTTGGTAAATTTTAATTTAATATTTTCATACTTATCACATTTCTTTTCATTAACAGATTGGGAAAATGGTTATGCATTTGTCTCTGATCAAAATAGTAAAGCTTTACCTTGTTCTTCCTCAGCAATTCAATCAGATGGTCAATTTCATAATAAACAAAAATCTAGTCAAATTGGACGTTCATATACAACAGCTTTTCGTGAAAATTGTCCAGATGTTAATACAACAACAAATGCTGGAGGAAATAAAAATAAAGGTTTATTAGATACACAAGCACCGATAACTGGAGATGAAGATGGTGATGATGAACAACAAACTGGAAATTTTATACAAGCAAATTTAGCTTCAAATGCTTCTGGACAAATTGGGGCTGATCATTCTTATGTAGATGATGGTGGAGGAAATGGAGGAATTAATAATAAAGAATTGAAACCAAAATATAAAAGACAAGAATTTTTGAGGTAATTTTTTAAAAATTAATTTTTAAAATAATAATTTTGTTTTTAGACCAAAAATTAATCAAAATCTTGTTAAAATGAATCAAAAAAATTTGGGAAAATCTATTGATGCAGTTAATGAACGATTTATGAAAGTTCAAAGCAATTCACCTGTATATCGAATATTTTATTTAATAAAAATGTTTTTTTTATTTTTAAAGGTCCCAACAGGTAAACGTTATCAAAATGGAAATAAAATATCTACAACAACATTTAATGGTCCCCAACCAATTTCCTCAATTTCTAATGTTTCTAGAAGTGATGAAAATAAATTAATATTATTACCAGAAAGAAGAGCAGAAAGTATGCAACCACAAACATTAAATGTTGGAAATGGACATTGTGAGAATTTAAATAAAATTTGTTTAATCCAAAACTTTTTCGAATCTTGGGGCAATTTTTCTCATAAATCCGGGAATAATCAAAAATTTAAATTAATTTTTTTTTAATTTTTAATAGCTTCAATTGGTATTTCCTCACCAGAAAAACCACCAACAAAAGAAATGTATCAATCACTACAAAGAATTCCAACAGCCCCGGTATCAAAAGCAGGAACACCAACAACAGAATTACCCCAACAAATATTTAAAAATGGAACAAATAATAATAATAATCCATCTAAATCAACATCTACACCTACTTTACGTCAAAGAAATGGTTCTTTTGAAGCTGGAATGAATAATAATTATAGAAAAGGTGATGAGGGTTATTTTTAATTATTGGGTTGTCTGGGGTTTGGTAACTGGAGCCAAAGCATTACTTTTTTTCTTTGCTTCTCCCAATTTTCTCCGATTCCTTTCGCGAAAATTAAAAAAAAAATTTTTTTTTCTATGAAACTTTATTTTATTAAATCAAAATAAACACTAATTATCAAAAATAAAATATATTTTTTATTTTAATAGAAAACGTAAATAGTCGTGAACGTTTAAATAAATATGCAGCTGCTGGCTCTCCAGCAATTTATCAACAACAACAACAAGATGAACATTTAAGGCAAAAACAGAAAAAAATAGAAAAATTATCAGAAAGACAATTATCTCCACAAAAATATTCTGTTAATAAAGCAATGATTAATTCTGTTGTTGGTGATGGAAAAGAACAAAGAAGAGAAAGTGGAAGAAGAAGTAGTAGAGATGAATTAATTGGAAGTGGTGTTAATTTAATATCTCATTTCAAAAATTTGGTTAATGTTAGTTTTTTTAATGAATTTTAAATTTATAATTTAATTATTAATTTATTCAAATTCTCGATAACAAATGAGATAAGTTAAAGATTAAAATGAAAACATTCCGATGAGATATAGGAATGGAAAAGTATGCTGTCATTTCCAATTCCAAAATACTTAGCCATTTTCTTTGGAAGAAATTTATATACAGAAGGATTTACGTCTAAAAATAAATTAATTAAATAATTTTTTGAAAAATAATTTTTATATGTAATTTAAATTTTTAGAGTTTCAATTCATTGAGTATAGCCAATCGTTCTGGTGGTCGTTCAAAATCTTTATCTTCTCGTGGTATTGGTGGAGATAAACATAAATTAAGTAATCCAACACCTACACCACCAATAATATTAAAACCAACATCAGACAGTCGAAGTAGTCGAAAAGGAAGTTCAAAACTTAGTGCGCCAAGTAGTAAAGGAAATAATGAAGATACTTCTGCTACTTCTGGTTATTTTAATTTCTATGGATTATCTTTGGATTTACATGGATTACAATTAGAAAAATAACTCAATCAAGATAATAAAGCGTGATTTCAAGGAAAACTCAGACTTTTAAAAAATCAAGAAAGAAAATATCTTGAACTTTGTCTTGAGTATAAGAAAAAAGATATAGGTCAAACTACATAGACATCTAAAACACTTTATCAAAAGAAATTGTTTCCATTTTATATAAAATAAAAAACCATTTCTTTTAAAAAGGTATTGGA
Source organism: Meloidogyne hapla (assembly GCA_000172435.1). Classification (NCBI taxonomy): domain Eukaryota; kingdom Metazoa; phylum Nematoda; class Chromadorea; order Rhabditida; family Meloidogynidae; genus Meloidogyne; species Meloidogyne hapla. The sequence continues at coordinate 5,430 of ABLG01001738.1, forward strand.
AGTGCTTCGCCAACAATTAGACATAAATCACATGAGAGAACAAAAAATAATGAAAAAGATGAACAACATTTAAGACGTAATAATATAAAAGATAATCAAAGAGAATATCAACAAAAACATAAAAGTGTAGATAGAAGGCCTTTAAATAAATATGAAAATGAATTAAATAATTCATCTAATAATCAAACAATTTTATTAGAACAATATACAAAAGAACTTTTAAAAGTTGGACAACAACAAAGAAGAGAAGGACAGCAAAGACACACAACATTTTTTATTAAAACATAATGGAAGATATTTAGGAAATCTTTAGAAGGAAGAGAAAGGTAATTTTAATTTAAAAATTAATTATATTGCCTAAATTATTTTAGATTATTTCTTTTACAATTTAATTTTCTCTTAAATTAATTTTAGAGTTTACTACCTAAAGTCTGAAAATTTTAAAATCTCAACCTCAAATTTCCAAATAATAAAAACTCTCCGAAATTTTATTCCGTTTATTTATTCCCATAAATTATTCAAAATTTCTTAATTATCTATTAAAAATTTTCAGTTGCCTAATTACTCATCTATATCAATAATAGAAGCATTTGTACAATTTAAAAGCTCACAATCTAATTTTAAAGAAATCTCTTGATATTTAAATAAAAAGCTCACAATTTGCAATTTTTTAAATTAATTTCATTTAAAATATTTTTTAATTAATTTTTAAATCCCAATTTATTTTTTTAAATAAATTTATGTATTTCTATACATTTAATATATTTTTTAAATACTAAAAAATGTAGCAATAAATGTAAATAATAAAATTTATTTGTGTTTGCCTTTTTAGAGAAATAATGTTTAAAGAAATAATGTTTAAAGGCATCCATCTCCCAAAAAACTTCAAGATTTTATAATTAATAACAATTTCCCGCCAATTCATCTAAATCTTCCATTGGCCTTTAAAATATTTAAAATAATTTATTTAAAAATTTCCAAACCAAAAAGGTTTCCATTCTGGAAGAAAATGTTCTTTATTATATATTTCAGAAATTGCACTCAAATTAGAATTAAAATAAACTTTATTTAATTCTTTATTTAATAAATATCCAATCCACCAGCCAAAAGTACTTGCACTTGCTGTTAAAATTAATGTATTACATGCCTCTACTGCAATACAAAAATCTTCATTTCGAGAATTTTCTTTTCTACTTATTATATAAATATTATTTGTGTAGTTTTCATGAATCTGAATAAATTAAAAATTTAAAAAAATTTATAAGAATTATTATCATTTAAAAGATTTTTAATTTTGAGACAAAATTGTTTTTAGAATCAGAACTGAATTTTTCTAGAAGAAAAGGTAAATGATAAATAATAAAATAATCGAATTTTTTAAAATTTACCTTAAAATTTAAATTCTGAAGAAATTTTACATCATCACCAAAAAGCAAAACAGATATTTTAATTGAATTATTATTTTCTCGCTAATAAATATTTTATAAAAAATTTAATTTCGAATTAATTTATTAATACCTTTAATTTATTGAATAGGAAATTAACAGAAATTTCAACAAATTCCTTTTTAGATTCATAATTTTTAAATTTCTTAAAATCACCCAAACGAGTATGAACACATAAATTGTGTTGTTGTTTATAACTGTTAAATAAATATTTAAAAACATATAATTAACTAAATTTAATTATTTTTTGTTTATTATAATAATTAAAATTATTTAATATTTATTTTGTAATTTTAAAATTAAAAAGAAAATTTTTACCCAATAATTTGCTTTATAAAATAATTTGCATATAACTGGTATTCATTTGCACATTTAAATATTTTTTTAATTGTATCACGATATTTATGAAAATATTTATATGATTGTAAATAATTATTGCTATTTAGTTGAAGATATTTCTTTGTTGAATTTAAAAGTTTAAAATGACTAAAAAATTAAATATATTTTTATATTTAATTACTTTTGAGGATCATCGAATTTACAGCAATGTTTAGCAAAATTATTTATTGTTTCAATATCATTTTGGCTATTATTATTTTCATAAAAGAAAATTAAAAGTTTAAAAAGTATTTTATTTAATTTAAACAAAACTATAAAAATTCTAAGTTTTTTATGATTTGGAAAAGGCATATCATCTTCTTTATAACCTGCATGTTCAATTTTACAATGTTGATTACTCCAAAATGCAGATTGTCTACCAATAAGACGTCCAATTCCGTACAAGGAAGCAAATCGGAATATCTTTTTTAATTATTAATATAAAAAATAATAATTATCTAAAAATAAGCTAATAATGTAATATTATCAAAACTAAACCACTGACTTGATGTAGTGGACCCGACTTGCAATTTTAGTGAGAATTTATATATTTAATGTATATTTAATTACTATTTCTTCATTGTCAGTTAATTTTTTTCTTGTCAAAAAAATGAAAGCTAACGGAACTCTTGATCTTACTAACAGGTATATATAAATTGTGGTTGTATATTGTGGTTGATTTAATTACAGAAAAAAAAGATATTTATGTAAGTATGCATAGGTAAATTTTTTGATTCTTAAAAATATTACTAATATATACCTGATTTCCAAATCCTCCACAAGCATTAGATGGAAGTGATTTTAATAAAATATATTCTCCTTTAAACTCAAATGAATCGAGCAAGTTTTCCTCTATATGTTATGTTTATTTAAAAAGTTTTTCTTATAAGATTTTTTATTTAAATAACCTTTATCAGAAATATTTTTACTAGTTATTATTTTTAATATTAATAAATGTAATAAAATTAATAATTTATTTATTGACATATTTTTTTAAGTTTTATTAAATTTAGATAAAAATTAAATATATATATTCCCAACAAATATGAGTCATTAATTTTCTTAATCATAATCTGAATTAGCTGAATCATCTATAATAAGAAATATTAAAAGTAACAGTAGTAGTCTAATAATAAATACAGTTATACAAAACATATATTATAGATCTATTTTAGACTTTGCTTCATCTGCTTATAACTCCTGTTACGGAAAGGACATAGACAAATTGGAAAATATACAGAAAACATACAAATAACCTTCGAATTTTTTGAACAAAAGTGTTGGTGTGATTTCAATTATATTGTTCGATAGCCTATAAAAAATGCTTTATAATAAATAAACTTCTATCGTCTAAATGCTTTTTCTAAAAATATTTTGGGATTTTAATTGTTTATCAGCTAGTGGTTGTAAACTTTTTGCCGCCACTGTATAATGAATCATAAATCATTATTTAAAGTTAAAAATTAAATTAACAGAATCAGGCGTAATATATGTATATATTTATTTTTTAATAGGAATAATTTTTTTGGCAAGGAAAATATTTTTTGGCAAGAAATACTATTTCTTCTAATGTATTGCCGCAACTGTATTATACGTTTTTTTTAATTTTTATAAAATTCGAGGGAATATTTTTATAAATTTTTTACTTTTTCCAATTTTTATTTGGAAATTAATTGGCCAGAACACGTATAAACGTGTTCAGACGGTGCCGTGTGATTTCGGCAGTGGTGAAATGGGCAGTGAGTAATATGGGCAGCAAGTGATTTAGGCAGTAAGTGAATTGGCCAGTGAGTGATTTGGGCAGTAAATGTTTTTAAAAATTTAAAATTTCTCACAAAAACAATTTGAGTAACACTTAAAATATAATTAAATATGAGTGATTTGGGCAGTAAATTATCTCAACAATTTGGTTTCTTATCCAATTATATGCAGTGACTCACCATGACTTTCTCCATTCCATCCAACTGAAAATTACTAATATCTTGTAATATAGTTAAATATATTTCTTTTCAATTAAAAAATGTGTCTACTGGTTGAGTGTAGGACAGTGAATCGTGGTTATACAATAGGACAGTGAATTGTTGGTGGTTGTACATAATACTCGATTAGATTATAATTTAGTGTGTGGTTCGGACCCTGACTGGGCTGGATCAAAGCTGGTTGATATACTCCTCCACATCCTATACTCCACTGTAACACCGATGTGTGCAACCTAGTCGAATACAAACTAGTCGTCGGTGTTTCATTTCATCAGTCGGCACACGGTTGTCGTCGGTGTTTCCCTAACTAGAGCTTTGTTAGCCACTGGCACGAATACAACCTAGTACCAGAGGGGCAGCTATCGCGGAACAAAGCTAGTTTGCCCAAGCCCGAAGCAGGCAGTGGCTAGCTTTGCCGCAGATCAGCTAGGCCGCAGATCTAAAAGGAAGGCAGTGACTAGCTGACCGCTGAGGCCAGCTAGACTGACCAAAGTGGGAGCTTTATACTAAAAATGTATTGCTTTTATACTATCCCGTTATACTCTAAAACTTTAAAATTCTCCCCTACCATTCTGAAAATGTCTTATGCATCTCTCCAACGTCATTATAAATATTTTTTAAAACTATAATTTACTGCCCAAATCACTCATATTTAATTATATTTTAAGTGTTACTCAAATTGTTTTTGTGAGAAATTTTAAATTTTTAAAAACATTTACTGCCCAAATCACTCACTGGCCAATTCACTTACTGCCTAAATCACTTGCTGCCCATATTACTCACTGCCCATTTCACCACTGCCGAAATCACCATCCACGGTTCAGACGTAGCTTCATTTCCTCACCAACAAAATCTTTTTCTATTTCAATACGAGTTGTGACAAAGCGATTTTCAAATCTTTTGGCGACAAAGTGGACTTTTTCGCGATTTGGGCCAAGGACGATTGAGTCCCGCCGTTTGAGTCCCTGAGCCCTTTTTCGGCCATAACTTTTATGGGCCTCTACCATTTCAAATAATTCTTATATCAATCGAAAGCTCTGTATGGGGATTCTTTTTGCTAGCGGGATGGATATGATAAGATCATCCTATAAAAAGTTACAGACGTTTAAATATCGACAATCACGATTGTCCGGATTTGTCAGCTCATAACTCTTTAAATATTGATAGGATCTGATCAATCCCTTTGTGATAAAGAAACGCATCCAGGGCTTTCGATTAATATAAGATTTATTCGAAATGGTTCAGGCCCAAAGAAGTTGTGGCCCGAAAAAGGGACCGGAGACTCAACCGGCGAGACTTTTTAATTACCCGCGATTTGTTTAAGTTTTGGCAAAATGTTGTTACTTATATCTTCACCTTCTTATCTTTTCCAATGCTATTGTTTTTGCGCTTTATCGAATTGAGAATTGTTTTTTACTTTTTTCTAAATTTTTAAATTTTAGAAAAAGTAAATAAAAATGACGGAACAAACAGAACGAGCATTTCAAAAGCAGCCTACCGTTTTTCTTAACGACAAATTTCGGACGCAAGGGATTGGCAAAAAGCCGAAAAATAAGGATCGTTATTGGAAGAATGTTGGATTAGGGTTTAAAACGCCACGCGAGGTTTTTTTATATTTTTTCTATCAACATTTGTTTATTAAATTTTAAAGGCTATTGATGGCAATTATATTGACAAAAAGTGTCCTTTCACTGGAAATGTTTCAATTCGCGGCCGTATTTTGACTGGTGTTGTCATCAAGAACAAAATGCAGCGCACAATTGTCATTCGGCGTGATTATTTGCACTTTGTTCCAAAATATCGTCGATATGAGAAACGTCACAAAAACATGTCCGTTCACTGTTCGCCATGTTTTCGGTTTGTTTGAATTGTTAAATTGATATCCCCCTTTTAATTCCTTCCCAAGTTTTTATTAAAAGTCATTTTTCTATCTTTAAGGCTTAAGTTTTTTTAGTTATTTAAAATCAGCGAATATTACAAAACGATTGAATTTTCCGACCATTGCCATAATGAGGCAAAATTCATTACTAAAATATTAGGGAAAACTTTAATTAAAACGGGAGGTTTCAAAAAAAATGTTTACATTTCCTACTTAACTCACATTCCATTTTAGTGATGTTTCGATTGGTGATATTGTCACTATCGGTGAATGCAGGCCTTTGAGTAAAACTGTTCGTTTTAATGTCTTGAAGGTGATCAAGGTCTCGGGATCGAAGAAAGCCTTTGATAAGTTTTAAGAAGGAAAAGGTTCAATAATATTGTGTTTGTGGATGTTTTTCTGTTGTTATTTGCCTGAGGCACTTGAATAAATCTGTTGATTTTTATGTGTCAGGGTTAAGGGAAGCACTTTTAAAGGACTATAATCCTTGTCTCATCTTTTTAGAAAACTTTTTAGTTTTTATTAAAAGCGTTATTCTAGATTCTACTTTGAATTGTTTTTCAATTAAAATTCCCTCCACCGAAAAGCTTTTTAAATCCTTCCCCCCATTTAAGAACATTTGAATTAACTTTACTTTGTAGTAATTACAACAATAACACCAAATTATATTTCAAGCGATATTATACATAATTTTTCTTTTTTATATCGCTAATTGTCTATATACGTGCTTCTTATATTCTTCAAGTCCTCCATCCAGTTGAGTTATCTGACAAATTAAAAATTATGTAAAATATTCGCCTAAAATATTCTCTAACCGTTTTATCTTTACACACCAGCAATTCTTTACATACCAATTCAATTAAACGTTCATCGTGAGAAACAAGCACTACTCCACCCTGAAGAATAAGAGAAATAAATTGTTCATATAATCTAATACCGCAAATTTATTTAAAGCTTTTCCAAGTGCATCAACAGTTTCAACGTCCAAGTGGTTTGTTGGTTCGTCCATAACCAAATAGTTCGGCCTTAAAAATTAATATAGAGACTTTAAAATAAATGTTCACTTTTGTAATGCCAAACAAGTAAATGCAAGTCGTGACTTTTGTCCTCCTTAAAATTAATTTAGGAATATTCAAAAAATTAATAAAAACCAGAAAGTGTTGCAATTGGCTGAAATGCAATATCACCACTTAAACCAAATCTCCCCATTGCTGCGCGATATTCCTCCTTTATTATTTTAAATATTTTTTAAATACGTATAAATAGTTAACCTCATTTGCTCCTGGAAATCTTTGTGCAAGTAATTCCAAAGGAGTGTCATCCATTTCAAGTTGATCAACATGGTGTTGAGTAAAATAACCAATCCGTAATCGACGATTAGCATTCCTTACACCACTTGTTGGTGTTAAATCACCAAGTAGCAATTTCAATAATGTGGTCTTTCCAGCACCATTTTCACCGACAATGCAAATACGAGAATCGCACCGCGAGCCCATACAGACTTTCTAAATATTAAAAGTCGATATATAAATTGTAAATATTTAAAAAACCTGAAAAATATAAGGCGAGTCTTTTGAATATCGAAATGCCATTTCATCTAATTGAAGCACCGGGTTACCCAATTTTTCACATTCTGGAAATTGGAATGTAACATTTGACTCAAACTCGACAGGATGAATAACGGGCCTTAAATTTATTTTCAATTGAGATTTTTATTTTTTGAATTTTTACAATTTTTCAAGCATTTTTATCCTTGATTGAACCATTGAAGCTCGTTTTGCATTGTAACGGAATTTATCAATAAATTCTTGGACATGTTGTCGATGTTGTTGTTGTGCTTCGTAATCTCTTTGTTGTTGTGTTAGCTTTTCTTTCATTGCCTAAAAATAAATCAAAGAAAAATCAAAAAATATTTTAACCTTTTCAAAGTTGTCATAATTCCCTTTGTAAGCATCTAATCGTTTAGAATGCAAATGTATCATATCAGTACAAACAGTGTTGAGAAACTTTCTGTCGTGAGAAACTGTCAGAATTGTACCAGTCCATTCCTTGAATTTTTAAAAGTGTTAATTGATTAAAGAAATAATAAAACTTGTAAGTGATTTTCGAGCCAGTAAACTGCGCGCATGTCCAACTAAAAATATTTTTGAATTTATAATTAATTGTAAGTTTAAAAATTTTCGTGTGGAAAAATATTATTTGGGTTGATATCTCTTTTCCCCTTCTTTCCTTATTGACGATTTAGTTCTAATTAGAAACTGAGATTATGATTAAATAGAAAAGAAATTGAAAAAAAAACCATGTTCGTCGGTTCATCCAATAATAACAAATCTGGTCTAATAAATAACGCTCTTGCTAACGCTACACGCATTCGCCAACCACCAGAAAATTCTCTAGAAAATATTATTTATCTTAAATTATTTTTCTAACCTTGTAGGTTTTTTCTGTTCATCAGGTTTAAACCCAAGTCCATACAATATTGTTGCAGCTCTAGCCGGAGCTTTATCCAATTGAAGGGCCTGCTGCTCTGTATAAACTGCATCTAAACGGGCGGAAAATTCTGTGCGTTGTTCATCGGAAGTTTCGGGGCTTAATTTAAAACAATTTGCAAATTAAATTTATTTTATAAAAATAGCAACCAATTTATCCGTTCCTGAAGTTCACGTTCCTCATTTAGTAATTTTTCACGTTTTATGTCAGATGCAAGTACAGCATCAATTACTAAAGTATCGTCACCTTCGACCTCCTGTTCCACACTCAGAAAAGTTATATTTGAAGGAATGATGAGTTGTTTACTAAAAATAAAGTTTTGTGAGAAAGAAGATTGGGTTTATGAGAATGACCGAATATCTAATCAGCCCTATCACAAGAAAATTAATATTTAAATTAACAACAAATACCTAGAAATCATTTTTAATAATGTAGTTTTTCCAATTCCATTCCGTCCAACCAGTCCATATCTACGTCCATAGACAATCGAAAGTTCTGCGCTAGAAAGAAGTTGTTTACTACCAAATGAGATATCCACATTTTCAAGCCTGAAGTCCAATCCACCCACCTGAAATATTATATTTCAAAAAACTAATATGAAATTGGAGGAACAAGCAACCCAGCTTTAAGAATAAGAGAAAGAAAATGGTTAGGAGAAATTTAAGTTATATGCCTATTCCTAGAATTTCACGGGAGCTGACATAACTTAAAGATGGGGAACCCTGACAGAAACACATTTCCCTAAAATTTTTATTGTAACAAAATTTAACATCAGATTTAGCAGATCTATTCATTGTTTGACTCGCAGTTGCTAGAATCCTTGGTCTCTGCTGTTTCTTTTGTTGTGGTGCTTCATTCTTTTTCTCATCATTTCCTTTAGCCAATCCTTTTCTTCTATCAGCTTGAAGAGGAACATCATTTGCAGTAACCTTCCATAAATCATCCATTAATTTGTAGGTCTCGCTTTGAAGGCTCATATCAACAGTTCGGTCTAATTTTCGTGCTTCCAATGCTCTAACAGTTGGTTTATTATCTTTTCTAAAAAATTCAGTTCTAATTTAAAAATATTTTCAAAAAATAACCCTTCATGTAATAGAGAAAGTAAATTTACGCAAACTTTATGCACTTCTTCTTCACTCATTTCTGTCAAAAACCCTTGAATATGTTCACCAACAGCTTCACACATGTCATCAACAGTAGCAATGTCATCTTCGTTTTCTTTTAACAAATCTAAAATATCGATAAATTTTAAACAAAATAAATTTAAGAAAATTAACCAGTGAGGTATTCACGAATTTCTATTGGAATCTCTGGCAGTTGTTGATCAAAATATGTAGAAATATTTATTTTAAGAACCATTGCCGCCCTTCTATATATTAAAAAAAATTTTATTTAAATAAAATAAAGTATTTAAATAATCAAAAGAAATTCAACAAATAAAATTAATTAAATGATTATTTTAATATTTATATAAAGAAAAATGACATAGCCAGATTTGATAATAAGTAAATCTTTGGTTTATGTTAAAAATAAACAAAAAATTGAAAAATTAAAGTTAACCAATTTATTAATACAAAATGTTTTAAAAAATTTCTGGAAAAAAACAAACAAATGCCATTTTGTATTTTTATTTAAAAACAAAAATAATTACATAAAGTTAAGGGTGAAAATAATTGGAGCAATATAATTTTTAACACAAAGAAAAAAAAATATCTAGAAATTACCATTCAAATTGATTTTTTATTGGAGTTTAAAAGATTTGAAGTGTTCTTTTCATCAAATAGTTTGCCGACGGTTTACTTCTTCCCATTCATGTAAATATTCTTTTTTAGATCTAAGGACATCTCGAATTCGCGTTAAAATCCTTCCAAGGACATTTTTACCTGGCCAATTTTGTTTATCACGGATAGATGCTGAATCAACATCCTGTGAATATTAATAAAATTAGCATTGAATAGTTGAAGTTACACATTTTAGAAATTTTCAAAAAACCGTTAAGGGGAATAATATGGTACTTTTCGGTTATGCCACCTCCCCTTAAAAATTGTTCAAAATATCATATATAGGGTAATTAAAGGTGCTGATCACGATTATAATGTTTATTCATCAATATAAGAACCCCCTAACCCATAAAGTGGCTAGGGTCTCATAATGGTCAAAATTCAATTTTGTGTTGGTGGAATGTATTCTTTTATCGTTTTTAAAATTTCTTGCTGGGACGCATTTGACCATGCTGGGACGCATTTGACTACCACAATGGCAGAAACGTTCAGTATGAAGCAAACCACAGTTTTGAAAAAACTTGGCAGCGTTTGATTCATCTGGACATTCCCCCATTAGTGTGTCGTAAATATAGGGCATTTTTGATTTAATAATTATAAGGTTTCAACTTCATGAGTGTATTTATATACTCAATAAATGACCAACGATCATGTAAACGACAGAAAATAAAGATTAGAATTCAAATATTAGTGCATTAATAGTGCATCAACATTATTTAT
>ABLG01001734.1:0-21160 GCA_000172435.1 Meloidogyne hapla
TATTTTCAAAGAAATTTATAGAAAAGGATAAAAATAGGACTCGCCGTCCAAAATTGCTATTTTGTCTGTTGAAAATAATGAAAATTCTGAAAAAGGAATGGAATTAATTAATAAAATAACTACAACCAATTCAAATTCAAATTTTGATGATTGTTGGAATTTAATGTTATCAATTGAGAAATTTCAAATAATTTGCAAAGAATTTATAATTAAATATAAACAAGTTATTAGGGGTATTTTATTAATTGGACTTTTGTTGGTTTATCATATATTTTTAGGTAAATGAATAATTTGAAAATAAAATTAACTAAATTTAAAGACCAAATGGGTTTTATTCAAAATTAATAATTATACAAAAAAAAATTTTTTTTAAATATTTTAATTTGAAAGAGGTTAATTATTTAATGATTAATTAATTTAATAAATAATTTTTTAAATTAAAGTTTTGGCACTTTTACATGATTCAAATAAATCATTTAATCTTTCTATATTTACTTCAATATGTTGGTTTTATATTTTTTATAGAAAATTTCTGTTACCTTATTTGAAAGCAAGAACTAAAATAATAACTAAAAGAAGACAATATGCTCAATTTTATTCTTTTACTGAAAATATTAAAAATAATAAATTTTTAATAAGGTATTTAATTATATAAATTAATATTTATTTATTTATGTACAGATTATGTAATTTATTTGGTTTTCTTATTCCATTGGCTTATATGATTTGGGATTGTAGAAAGTAAATAATTTAATAAATAATTAAGATCATTAAATCTATAATTAATTATGTTATTTAACTTATAGTTTTAGACTTTTAAATTTAGATTTATGTAGAATAAGTTCTCAGTCTTCCTTTAAAAAGATTTACTAAATTAAATTGGCTTATTTTTATTTTTTAGTACTCCACATCGTCTTTCAGGATTATCTGGTCTTGCTTTTTTCTTAATTTTACTTTGTTTTTGCTCTCATAAACCTTCTAAAGTAAATTAAATATTTTATTAAATAACTAAATTATTAATAAAATTAATATTAGATTAATTGGCGACCTGTCCTTTGGGGATTTTTGCTTCAATTTATTTTTGGAATTATTGTTTTGCGCCGGGTTAGTTTTGAAAATATTTGAGTTCTTCAATTAATATTTATAGGATTGGGGTTCAAATCGTTTTATTGACCTTTCTAATTTAGTAATTTCAACACTTGATTTTACTTTTTATGGAACAGATTTTGTTTATGGATTTTTGTCATCTCCTCCAAATATTTGTGGGATGCGACCAGTGTTAGCTTTTAAGGTCTATAATTAATAATTAAAATATCATTTAAAATTTATTCATTGAAGAAAGTTCATTGAAGAATTTTAAATTTATTAATTGCATAAAAAATTAAAATGATAAATGAAATTGTTTAAATTCTTTGATCATTAATTAAATACAATAAATTTATTTTTACTTAAGTTTCTTCAAGTAATTATTTATGTTGGTGCTCTTGTCTCTGTTCTTTATTTTTATGGTATTATTCAAGCAGTCTTAAAAAGATTAGCTTGGTTAATGCAATTTACTATGGGTACAACAGCTACAGAATCATTAAATGCTTGTGGTTGCGTTCTTTTAGGAAATGTATTTATTTAATTTTAAAAATTTTGAATTTTTATGAAATTTGAGGCAGAATCTCCCCTTCTTATTCGTCCTTATATTGAAAAAATGACAGCATCAGAATTGCATTCACTTATAACAACTGGGTAATAAAAATTATACTAGAAATATTAAATTATTTAATTAATTTATATTAATTTGATCGGATTGTTTATTTTCAGTTTCTCATGTATTGCTGGTGCCCTATTCACTGTATTTATTAGTTTTGGTGCTTGTCCTCGTTATTTACTCTCTGCTGCAGTAATGGGTGCCCCAGGCTCTTTAGCCTGCTCAAAGATGCTTTACCCAGAGACTGAGGAGTCAATAACTAAAAGAGTTGAAGATTTAGATTTACCACCGAGGTGAATTTTACATTATTTAATAATGTAGAAAACCCAATTTGAAAAGGTGTATTTTATTTTCTTATGAGAGTTAAGTTATTATGTATTTATCTTTCAAGAAAAGATGGACAAAATATAAATTAATATTTCTGACTAAATTTAATCTTCTTTTCATTTAAGTAAAGAAAAGAATGTAATGGAATGCATCTCTTCTGGATCATCAGATGCTATTAATTTAGTCAATTGTATAATTGCCAGTATAATAACTTTTACTTCACTAACAGCTTTAATAAGTGGATTAATTGAATATGCTGGTTCTTTACTTGGATATCCAGGATGGAGTTTAGAGTTATTATTTGGATATGCATTTTTCCCCATTGCTTATTTAATTGGTGTTACTGATGGTATGGACCAAGCTTTGGTATTTTAATTGGTATACCTAAAAAGATGATTTTGTTCTTTAAGCTTGTTGGCAGACTTTTAGGTATAAAAATTGCAGTCAGTGATTTTCTCTCCTTTAGAGAACTTAGTGAAGTTCTTCATCTTTTGACGGTTTTTAAATAAAAAAATAATATTTAAATTATTATTTTATTTCTCAGCCTCGTACAGCAATGATTGCAACATATTCACTATGCAGTTTTAGCAATTTAATTTCAGCCGGTTCACAAATGGCTATACTTGGGGGAATTGCCCCTAAAGCAAAACCTTTAATTTCTAAATTAATTATGAGTGCTCTTTTAGGTGGAAATATTACTTGTCTTATTTCTGCTTGTATTGCTGGTAAAATAGATTTTAAAAAATTCATTAAAAAATAAATTTAATATAAAGGTATTTTAGTAGAAGATCCAATACTTTGTCAGAAAACATATAAAGAAGGAAATTGTTTTGATTTAAATTTACATCAAAAATTTATGGAGGAAATTATTCGACAAAGAAATATTACTTTAATTTATTAATTTTTTGATTAATATTATTTTTTACATACCATAATAATTAAATACCTAATTTATTAATAGGTAATTATAAAAATTAATTAAAAATTTTGGAAAACATTTATTTTTATAAATATAAAAGAAAATAATATTTATGGACAATTTTGTCCACTGTCATAAAAAATGATATAAAATAAGTTTAAAGGCCAAAGTTATTTTTTGAGTCAGAAATTATAATAATTTTAAATTAAGTTTTTGTCCTAATTTTATAATAAATTTATAATAAAAAATTCAATTTTATTAATTAACCATATCTTTCTTTACTATGACTTTCATGGCTATGACGTCCTCCTCCACCTGTTCGCCAAGGTCGCCAACCGACTGGACGCATTCCATAGCCTATTCCCATATTCATCCACCCTCCTCCTCCTCCACCCCCATATCCATAAACACCTCCTCCTTGACATCCACCATAACCACAAGGGCCATATCTATATGTACCACCACCCCAACCGCCAAAACGTTTAATTCTAAATATTTATATTTTTTCTATTAAAAATAAAAATTTTATTAAAACAATTCTTCCTTATTAATAATTTTAAAATTTACCTTCCTTCATTCTTTCCTGAATTAGTTTCTTTTGAATTAATTAAGTTAATAAATATAATTATTAATGTAAATAATAAAATTATTGAGCTTTTTAATTTTATCATAATTATTTATTTATTCTAAAATATATTTATTTAATAAATGATTGGAAACTTTATTATTTATTGTTACTTAATTATTTTTAGAAATTTAATAGCTTTATTGTAAAGTTTATTAGTCGAAGTATTATTCTTAAAAATAAAAAAAAATAAAAATATTTTTAAATGTCGACACCGTGGCCAAGAAACGAACAAATACAAATACTATTTAATAATTTTAATTAAATAGTTTTTATTAAAATAAATTAATTAAAAATTAAATGTTTAATTTATCAAATTTAGTATTAAACTAAAATTTCATTAAACGAACAAAAGTTTAAAATTAATTCAACGAATAAGATCATTTGATATTTTAATTAAAAGTTTAAAAATAAAGGAAGAGAAATAAAAAAATATTTATTATTTAATTGGCGAATAAATACACAATTATATTTTATTATTTAACGAACAAAATCTTTTTTGTTAAACTTTAATTATTAAAAAAATATATGTATGTAAATGCACTTAACATATATGTAGAATATTATATAATTTATTAATAGATAAATTTTAAAAGTAAAAAACAAACAGTGTTTTACACCAAATTCTGAATTGTTCTCGTGAGGCCGTTCCGAAGTCTTTCATATTTTTAATTAATATTTATTTATTTCTCAATTAATTTATTCAAATAATCAATTTTATAAATAAAAATTTTATTAAAGGGCAATTCGAATGTTAAAGTGAAGGAAGGCATTAAAGTCAATATAGTCTATTAATAATATTTTTTATTCGATAACTTTTTTTATTAATTTAAAATTTATTCTAATTTATTCTAGAAATATTGTTGGATTCGAATTTAATGATGTAATTTAATGAAAACTAAAAACTTAATTAATCCAAAATCTTTTTTATAACATCTTATTTAAAGAAATTTATTTAATTTAATTTTAATATTTAAATAAAAAAACAAAAGAATGTTTCCAAAAATTTTATATTTTGTTCAATTTATTTTTCAATTATTTTATTATTCTTTATCAAATATTCAATATAATGATGAACAATTTATTTTTGAAAATAAAGGTTATGGATATATTAATATAAAAAGAATTGAATTTAATAAAATGGATGAAAATAATTCAAAAAATATTTTAAAAATAATTATTGAAATAACTGATTCTTTTAAAACAATTTTTATTGTTCCAAATAAAGAATATAAAACACCATATAATAATAAAGGAAAAATAAATAAAAAATATTATCTTGTTGAGAAAGCAAAAAATATTAGAGATGGAATAAAAGAAATAAATATTTTAGAAGATTTTGATAATATTTATAGAGAAGGAATTGTTATTTGTGGAAGAAAATTAAATAAAAGAATTTATGAGGTATTTGGAAAAATAAAATTGAAACCAAAAAATTTTCAAAAAATTTTTTATTAATTAAATTTAACCAAAAGACATGAAAAATAAACTTGAAATGATAATAATTAATTTTATTTTTTATAGACATTAATGATAATTAAATCACTTTTTCACAACAAATTATTTATTGAACCAAAAGAAGTTGAGGAAGATATTCAAGAAATTAAATTAATTAAATTTGAATGGTTATTAGATTTTAAAAACCAAAATAATAATTTTATTAAAATTTGTATTAAATTTAAAAATAAAGGAAATTATTTAATTAATATAACATTTGATATAATAAATACAAAATTATTACAATTTTATTTTAAAATTAATAATGAATCAGTTAATTGTATTTCTAATGAAATAATTGAAGAAAATAATTTAATTAAATTAAAAGAAAAAATATTTATTTTTTATAATATTTTAATAGAAAATAATGAAGAATTGGATTTTAATAATTTTAATGAAAGTAATAATATAGATATTATTTTATTAAATATTACAGAAATTGAACCTTTATTTAATGATGGAATTTATGAATTTTATATGGAAAATAATGGAAATATTAAACAAAAAAAGAATAATATAATTAAATATTTAAATAAAAGAGAACTAAATAAAATTAATAAAAATAAAATACTTCCATTTATTAAAAGTGAAATGAATGTACTAATTGATGGAAATTATTATAAAATGAATAAAAATGGAAAAGTTGAAAAATTAAATTAGAAAATTAATAAAATATTTTTATAAAAATAAGAAATAGAATTAAGTTGTTTTGAGTTTTTTATTGGCAAAAGAATACTCCGTATATAAATTAATGTTTTCATCAAAATTATTATTAAATAGATATAGACAATTCCATAATTAATAAATTTCCATAGAAAAATTCATAAATTCATTTTGTAAATTTTATTAATTCATTTGTAGTTAAATTCATAATCGATAAAATTTTCTTTAATTTTTATTTTTCTAAATTTTATATTTTTTTGCTATTTTCAAACTAATAAAAAAAAATCGAAAAAATCAATTCGAAAACTAATCGAATTTTCTTCTTTATTTGTTTACCTGCATGTTATATGGACATACTGCCACATATTAATTTCTATCTGGATGATTGGAAGTTTATTTTAAAAATTATAAATTATTTTTAAAATTTAATTTCCATTTTCTTTATTTATTTAAGTTACTTTAAAATAATAATTCAAATTTATATTTAAATAAATTAAAATGTTGAATATTTTTATTATTAAAAACTTGTTAATTGAGAGTTTATAATTATTTTATATTTGTGGACAAAAGCAATTTTCAATATTTTTCTTAACACTAGCGAAGTATGTTCGCCCTTCGGGCGAACTTACTCGCTAGCTCTTTATAAGCTTGCACAGATTCATTTACAAAACAATCTCAAAACTAATCAAACCTAATTCAACCTTAAATTTAAAAAAGAAAAAACAAACATAAAATCATTTTATTCAAAACAAAATACAATAAAATAATTTACATACAGTATTGATAAATGGGTGAGTTTGTGAGTATGTGAGTAGGGTAGGGTATACAATTAAAATGGGACAATTCAAAATCGCTAAACATCTCTAATACTTGCGTATAAAAATACGCCTAGTTTCTAAGACTTAATCTCTTTTATCTAAAATTTCTTTATAAAATACATTCTTGATCATTCGATCACTATTACTTACTTTATTGTCTTATTCTATTATCTAATATCTTATTCAAAGCTACAAACTAATGTCTAAAAACTAATCATCTTTATCTAAAATTTCTTTATACACAACATTCATTACTTTTCTCTCGTTATTATTTTCTAATAACCTAATACTTAATGCTTTCCATGTTCTTATTCTCGAAAGAGCCACATACAACTGTCCATGACTAAACACATCTTTAGTCAAATCTATTCCTAATTTCTCTAAAGTCTGTCCTTGGGCCTTATTCACTGTCATCGCAAAAGCTAACACCAATGGAAATTGGTGCCTATGCAAATCAAATGGGTATTCACCATCACAACACAAAGTGATGCGTGGGATATACGCCAACTGACCTAATCTATCTCCAGTCAAAAGTCTACAAACTATCATATTTGGCCTCATTTCTTCGACCATCATTCTAGTTCCATTATAAAGACCATTTTCTATGTTCAAATTTCTTATTAACATCACTATAGCATATTTCTTTAATCTCAACTCATGTAATGGAAACCCATTTGGGCTCAATGAGTTCAAATACTCATCTAAATACTCATCTAATACTTGTTTTTCTTCATTCTCAGCTTTATCTATACTCGTGTATAATTTCTCGTTTCCAGGAATCATATTCAAAACTCTACTATTCAAATCTTTTACATCTACGTTCTTTGGTGCAACTATGGCCATTTTAGCCACCTCATTCCAATTACTATCAGCTATAGCATATCCAAATATCTCTTCAACTAAGTCTCCTTTACTAACACAATTCATCGGTAATTTCATTTCATCTTTATCATTGTTCCATTTTCCAGATCCAATTTCTAACAAATCTTTAGCAAAGTCTTTTTCTGTATCTAAAGCTCTCATATTCTTTTTCAATCAAAATTTCCTTGCGCTTTTCCAATATCTAGTTCTCTTTACAGTCAAATCACATATCTCTGCTCTCGTAGCATGTTTCTGAATAGGCAATGTTTGACGAAAATCGCCTGCCATCATCATAATTTTACCACCAAAATCTATATTACTATTCATAATCTCTTTCAATTTCAAGTCTATTGTTACTAATGCTCTTTTGTGAACCATAGGAGCCTCATCACAGATAAACAAATCTATATCTTTCAATTCTTTCCAAGCTTTTGAGCAAGGCCCCCTATTTTCGAATTACTCATATCTAAATTCAATCCAAATCTATTATGCATTGTCCTACCTCCTGGCAAAAGCGTTGCCGCAATTCCAGTAAAGGCCATAGTACTAACTTTCTTTTTCATTCCTCTAAGCAAATGCACTAATGTACTAATAACAAATGTCTTTCCTGATCCTCCTGGTCCACTGAGAAAATAGAATGCCATTTTCCCATCTGGATTGGAGATCCTATTCATAATCTCATCTACAATCTCTTTTTGCTCATCGTTTAGTAACTCATAGCTACGACGACCAATGTCTAATTCTTCAGCTAAATTAAATTGCTCTTCTAAATCTAAGTCTAAGTCATCAATTTGCTCCAAGGCAGGAAAATCAGCAAGTGACTTACCTGCCTGTAGCATTCTTTTTGCTATATCTATGTAAGCTTTTCTATGAGCTAATTCAATACTAAATCTCTTTGCGAAATCCTCAGACAAAGCATCCTTAAACAAAGCCCAAAGTTCATCAGGCTTTGCTGGATTGCAATGTACTAAAATCAATGCAAATAACTCTCTCATTTTCCAAGGCATTTCAAAACTATTTGCTTCTTCTAAAGCTTTTTTCCATTCCTCGTCATCTCTTATCAATCCTCTTGCTAAACATGCTTCTGCAAATGTTGCACATCTAATTCTATTATCTAAATCTATGTTCTTTACTGTTCTCAAATCTTCATAGCTTATAGCTCCTCTCACATTCAACAACAACAGTCGTAGGTGATAGCGCTCGGTTTCGGCCGGCGAAATCTTAACCATCCGACCAATTGTGTTGAAATGTGTCTTTCTCTCATTCCATCTTCCTTTTCTAAACACAAACTTCTCTGGAATCTCATGATAAAAGAGATTCCGAGCTAATACATTATTCTTGTTCAATTCAAAATAAGCTAATAACTCAGAATCATTTTCTATCTTTTCTCTTATCTCATCCTCATTCATATTCTCATCGAAGTAGCATACGTGTTCACCGTCCAAATGAACAGGCAAAGTTGTAATGCTATGACTTCGATCATAAGTCGGATATTCTAAGATTCTCCACACGGCCTCCTGCGGACAGACATACCGTGCGTCTATATACTCTTTAATCTCATCATAATCATTTTTCTCTTCATAATTCATACTTGCTCTATCTGGTAACTTGTGAACGTATTTATGTAAATATTTCACAGAGGTCACACTATTTACTTTTTCTACATTAATATGACATCTAAACATCTTTAACAAATAAGGGTTGTGTGGAACAACCCATCTATTATCTAATTAAAATCTCTTTCCAGATACAAATACTTCAACTATTCTTCCATCTCTTGGTCTAGAATACAATGCTAAACCATTTTCTAATACTACAGTCTCTTCCTGAAAAAGCTTGGGATAGCCTTTTGAACATTTTCTAATCTTTTTTCCATTTACTATTTTCTCTTCCATACATGGGCAATTTGGATTCAAATCACCACATGGTCCATGTATCATAAACTTTTTTACTAAATCATACAGTTCAATGTCTTTATCTTTATCTGGTATTCTAGCACTTATTCCTCTTTTCTCGACATCTTCTGCATTAACAACTTTATCAATATCAAACAATGTCAATAACAAATGGATGTGCGGTAGTCCCCGTCCTTGGTTCTCTACCGGATACATCCAACATAAATCTCTTCCGAATATCTTAGCTTTTGCTATCTCATTCATTAATGCTTTTACTTTTAGATAGAAAACTCTATCCACTAAATCAGGTCTATCAACTGGTACTTGTCCTTTATACAAATTCTCAACTATCTCCTCCCATTGTGGATTGCAAGTCATAGTCACGAACAAATCCGGTTTCCCGAAACGTCGGACTAATGCCATTGCATCCTGGAAGTGCTTTTCTATATATCTAGGCGAATTGGTCACCGTCGGAGGCAAAATTACTTTACGCCCCAACGGCTTCCCTGTTTCTTGAGCTCTTTTTACTAAATAACTATCAACGTTCTTATATGCTTCAGCAAAAATCATTTTCTGGTTATTTCTAATCCATCTCATTCTATCACCTTCAATCTTAACCCATTCATCAACACAATATTCCTTTCCTAATTCCAATACTAAAACTAACACACTGCAGTCTTGTAACTCTTCTATTACTATTTTCTTGTCTAATATCTGGATGCCACCCCAATGTACCGCGTGGATAAAATAGCGGATAGGTCATTGGAGTAACCATCTCATTTGTACTATTCAAAATTCTTAATTCTTTTCCTCTTTCTCGAACTACAATCCTAGCATCGGGCACTTCGCCGTCAGCTCCAGGTACATAAACAGCTGCTACTTCATTAGCTCTTGGTACATTGTACCCTAATCTCTTATCTAATTTACTTTTTGTATCAAACAACAAACTAATCTCAACAGGAGACCTATTTTCTCTTCTAGCTCTTTCAAATTCTTCATCTTCCTCCTCTTTCATCATTCTATATGCTTGCGCAAATGGACTAATTTCTTTTATCAATTCATAAACATCAACTAACAACTGTTTGTCTATAACAGGGTTTGCTCTATGCAAAGTACTAATAGCTTGTACTGTATCTACTATAAAGACTTGCCCATAAGCGGGCTCATCTCCTATATCTGGATTCAATGCTATATTCATCTTATGATAAACCTGACCACATATTCGAAAGCAGTATGGGCCTCTAGAACTCGGATATCTATATCTAAGCGGATTCATGGAAGCCATGGAAACGCTACTATTCAAATTTCTAATACACTCAAAAAAATTCTTATGCCTTTTATCTAATCTCAAAAACAAATTTCTCAACAATTCTGGAAATTCTCTTTCTGGTAGCATTGTCAAATGAACTTTACCATAATGGCAACAGTCCTTAAACGTACTACCTCTATTACTACTCTTCTGGAAAATGTAGTGCCCCACAATGGGTGCACTCAACATTCATCCTTCCGAGTCTATGACTATTTACATTTCTATGATCGCCAGCCGCATATAACCGGACAACCCTTTGCCTATTTCTTATTCTATTGGCTCTTCCCTTTTCTAGTCTAAATTCTCTTTCTTGTTCTGTTTCGTTTGCAGTTCTATTACGCATTTGTGCTAATCTATGTTGTCGTTCTTGTTCTGTTTCATTTACAATTCTATTTCGTTTTTTCTCTAATCTATTTTCTCTATCCTGTTCTGTTTCATTTGCTAATCTTTTTCTATCTCTTTCTCTTTGCTTTTCAAGTCTAATTCTTTTCTGATCAACTGTTTCATTTTCTAATTGTCTCTTTTTCCATTCTTTAACAGACAACCTTAGCACTTGGACTCTGTTCTAAATCTATTTCAAAATCTATATCTAATTCTAAATCTCTAACACTACTGCAGCCAGGCGCCTGTAGGTTGTTGATGTTGTCGGTCGTTGCTGTTGTTGGTCGTTGTTGCTGTTGTTGGTCGTTGTTGTTGCTTTTGTTGGTCGTTGTTGCTGTCGGTCGTTGTTGTTGCTGTTGTCGGTAGTTGCTGTTGTTGTTGTTGTCAAGAAGAATATGAAATGAATAAAATATGCCTTTTTATAGTATTCTTAAATCTAAGTTTTGCTCAAAGCTTAATTCAAGTTTATTTTCAAGTTTCAGAACTTTACTATAAAAGCCCTGATTTTCACTTACCTCAAATCATTTTACTATAAAAGCACTCATTTTCACTCCCCCAAAATCATTTTACTATAAAAGCCTGACAAGATCCATTATCTCATCACAAATTATATATAGGATTTTTTCTTAGGAAAATAGTTTTGCTTAATTGGTTAAAAAATAAATAATAATAAATTATTTTATTTTATTTTAAAAAATTAAAAATTATATTATTACTTTTCATTTTTATTTCTCTTTATATTCTGTTCACAATATGTGTATATTATTTTTAAGGAAACTCTTCTAGATTTATTAGAAATTTATTTATTTAAATTTTAATATTAATTTAACAATTATTCGACCAAAAATCATTAATAGTGATGATTCAATATTTTAATAATTTAGCAAAAAATAGAATACATTTACAGGATAATCCTTTTCAAATTGTATATTAATAGTAGTTGGGATTAAAAATTTTATTTGGCAGATTTATTTTAATTGACCAAAAATTCTTTCACCGTTATAATAAAAATTCTTTGTTTTTTATTCAAAAATAAAATATCTTTGTTACTTTCAGATTTCACCTTGATTTCTCTTTATAACTATAATCGATAATTTGTTATGAAACCTTCGATTAGATTTTGTTTGAAATGAGTATTTCGTTTAGAACTCGAATAATTTTCTTTGACAATTTTTTAAACAAAAATCTAGGTAATTCCTAACATTTCTTGCTACACATTTTTTAATTAAGTCTTAAATTTTCTTTCTAAAATATATTTAAATGTTTTGTAAATTTTTAAACTTTTTATTAAATCAAATATTCTCTTTTATTTGACATTACCTGAATTTTTATTTAATAAATTATAACTCAAATATTTAGCGAACGGATTAAATTTTAAAAAAGAAAAAGAAAGAAATTAAGTAATTAATTAAATGGTTTTTAAACTTTTAAATAAAATTAAAAATTAATTCTTAAAAATTTATTGGCAAACAATTCTATTATTTAATAGCTTTAAAATTAAAAATTTTTCGTCATAAAAAGAACATTTTAGAAATAAAATTTCAAATAGGTTGGTGGAGAAATAATCATTAATTTATTTAAATAAATATTAATTAATTAATATTTTAATTATTTAAATTAATGGATATTAAGAATTCAAAAAAATTTTGTTATTTTTTTATAAAATAAATCCCACAAATTTTTTATTTATTTATTTCTTCTTTTATCCCATCTTATTTTAGTTATTTTTTTTTCTCCAAGCATCACTTCTTCTTAACAAAAAAAATAATTATCTTTGCGAGAACGTTCTCCCTCTCCAATATTTTTTTCTTTAATAAATATAAATAAATACTCCTTTCTGACCACCTTCACCCCAATCATCATCAATTAATCGGCTGTCCCCTTCATCAAATAATTTTTCTAATTTATCAATTCTCGCGCAATTCTCTGCCTTTACGTCAACACATTTTTACTTTATTTTATGTTCATCGGCCAGTTTCCCTTAACAACATATTTTTATTTATTTATGTACCTGTATAGTATTTCATTTTTTTATTTATTGGCCTTTTAAATAAATATTTTTAAAAATTTTAAATAATCTTATAAACAAAATGAATATAAATTATTAATAAAAGTTATTAATAAAAATATAATAATAAATATAAACAATATTATTCACTACTAATTCAATTAAAAAAAAGATGGAGGAAAAATTTTAAATAATTTTTTAGCAAAATAAAAAAAAATACTTATATATTTTATATTATTTATTTGATTTTAATTTTATTTCGTTTGAGGGGAATATGAGATAATAATAAAAAAATTCTAGAATTTTAAGACAAAAATTTTAAAGTTTTTTTAAAAATAATAATTAAATATAATCATTTAGGTATTTAATAAAATATTTATTTTAATTAAAATGCCATCATCTAAAAAGTCAAAAGAAAAATTTTTTGATTCTGTTAGTAACAGCACAATTGATTTGCAACAATTAAATGCTAATTCTGACAATAACATTTCTTCTGAAGAAAATAGTGAACAAACAAAAAGGGTAATAAATATATATTTATTTATTTAAACAAAAAAATAAATGAAAATAATTTTTATTTCCTTAATTAAAAATAAAATAATATAATTTATATTAAATGCTTTTTAATATTTTGAACTTTGAAAATTAATTATTTATTTAATAATATAAATATATTTATTTTAAATAAAAGAGTTGTGAAACAGAAAAAACAAAAGAATCAAATGGAATATTGTCACCAACAATATCTCAATTTAAAATTTTAACAATAGAAGGAAATTCTAATAAAAAGCCTATTTCTCCAAATAATTCTAATTCAATTGATGATGATTGTTTTAATCCAATGTTAATAATAGAAACATTTCAAATAATTTGTAAAGAATTTTTAATTAAATATAAACAAGTTTTGAATGGAATTATTAAAATTGGATTATTATTGCTATATCATTTATTTTTAGGTAAATAATTACTCTATAATAGAATTTTAAAACTTCTCCCAAAAAAGTCTTATCCTTCAATTATCTTTGATAAAATATTTATTTTTAATAAATAATTTTTTTAAATTAAAGTTTTGGCACTTTTACATGATTCAACTAAATCATTTAATCTTTCTATATTTACTTCAATTTGTTGGTTTTATATTTTTTATAGAAAATTTCTGTTACCTTTTTTGAAAGCAAGAACTAAAATAATAACTAAAAGAAGACAATATGCTCAATTTTATTCTTTTACTGAAAATATTAAAAATAATAAATTTTTAATAAGGTATTTAATTATATAAATTAATATTTATTTATTTATGTACAGATTATGTAATTTATTTGGTTTTCTTATTCCATTGGCTTATATGATTTGGGATTGTAGAAAGTAAATAATTTAATAAATTATTTATCATTTAATTTTTAGTAATATTCATCGTTTATCTGGATTGGCTGGTCTCACCTTTTTCTTTATTATAATGTGTCTTTGTTCTTATAAACCAACAAAAGTATAGTTAATATTTTTTTAAATAAATAATAATTTATTAAATATTTAAAGATTAACTGGCGTCCTGTCCTTTGGGGGTTTTTACTTCAATTTATTTTTGGAGTTATTGTATTGCGTTGGGTTAGTTAAATAATTAAAATATAATAATTTTAAAATATTTGAATTACTTTTTTAAGGAATGGGGTGCTAGTCGTTTTATTGAATTATCAGATATGGCTATTGTAATGCTAGATTTCACTTATAATGGAACAGATTTTACTTATGGGTTTCTTTCAACACCTCCAAATATTTGTGGAATGGAGGCAGTTGTTGCCTTTAGGGTAGAGATTTATTTCTTTTAAGTTGAATAAACTGATTAAAATATATACCTATTTTAGTTTCTTCAAGTAATTATTTATGTTGGTGCTCTTGTCTCCGTTCTTTATTTTTATGGTATTATTCAAGCAGTCTTAAAAAGATTAGCTTGGTTAATGCAATTTACTATGGGTACAACAGCTACAGAATCATTAAATGCTTGTGGTTGCGTTCTTTTAGGAAATGTATTTTAAAATATTTTTTTAAATCAAGATTATTTATTTTTAAAGGCAGAATCTCCAATGCTTATCCGTCCTTATATTGAAAAAATGACTAATTCAGAATTACATGCAATCATGACAACTGGGTAATTATTTTAAATTTATAAATTATCTATTAATAACCAATTTATTATGCAAAGAAACGTTCATTTTTTTTAGCTTCTCATGTATTGCTGGCTCTGTTTTTGCTGTATTTATTAGTTTTGGTGCTTGTCCCCGTTATTTACTCTCTGCTGCAGTAATGGGTGCCCCAGGTTCTTTAGCCTGCTCAAAACTTCTCTATCCAGAAACTGAGGAGTCAATAACTAAAGGAGTTGAAGATTTAGATTTACCACCGAGGTATTTTCTATAAAGATTGGTTGACAAATATTATAAAAATAAAAATAATTTTCTAAGCAAAGAAAGGAATGCAATGGAATGTATTGCCTCTGGTTCATTAGAAGCCGTTCATTTAGTCACTGCTGTACTTGCTAGTCTAATTTCTTTTGTAGCTATAATGGCTCTTTTAAGTGGTATAATAGATTATGCTGGCACTTTAATTGGTCATCCAGGATGGAGTTTGGAAATGTTATTTGGATATGCATTTTTCCCTATTGCCTATTTAATTGGAGTAACAGATTTTGAACAAGCCTTGGTTTTTTTAATTCAAATAAATTTTTAGATTAATTTTTAGATAGTTGGAAGGTTATTAGGAGTAAAAATAGCAGTCAGCGATTTTATAGCTTATAAAAGACTCGGAGATGTTCTCCATCTTTTAACACCTCGTTCTGCAATGATTGCAACATATGCTTTATGTAGCTTTAGTAATTTTATTGCTGCTGGTGTACAAATGTCTGTACTTGGAGGAATGTCTCCTCAAAAGAGACCTTTAATCTCTAAATTAATTATGCGTGCTTTACTGGCTGGTTGTATTTCTTGTTTTGTTTCTGCTTGTATTGCTGGTAAAATATTTAAAAAAATTTGTATTTAAGAATATTCTATAAATTATTTGACATTTTTTCATTTATATATTTTTAGGTATTTTAATAGAAGATCCAATACTTTGTCAGAGAACATATGGAACAAATACAGGGAAATGTTTTAATATAAATGAACACCAAAAATTTATGGAAGAAATGATTAAACAAAGAAATATTACTGGAAATATTATTTAAATATCTTATTATATTTTTGTAAATAATTTCTCTCTTATTTTGCTTTAAAATTATTTCTATATTAGATTTTATGGGTTTTTATACTTTTAAGTTTAAATAAAAATATTTAAAATTAAAAATATTTAAAATTTCATTTAAAACATTTATTATTTAATTGTTCTATAAATACATTGTTTTCAATTATTTTTTGAAATTCTCATCTGTTAACAAAAAAAACAATTAATTATTTTTTAAATTAATCTCTAAAATAATTTTAATAATTATAATTTTATAAAATTATTTATGAAAAGATTTTGTATTGAATAAACTTTAATTATAATTTCATTTAACACTAACTAATGAATGAACGACCAAAATTGACCATTAAAATATTAAAAAGATTTTTATTAAATATATAAATTGTTTAAAAATATTTAATTTATAAATAATATTTTCTAAATAAAATATTGCAAAAATTAATGTCTCCTCTTAAATATTTATTTATTTTATTTTTAAACATTATCAGTATTATTTTCTTCATTTCTATTTTCAATTTGTAAAGGTTCATAAGCAAGCATTGAAGATTTATTTGTTGTTGGAGACCAATAATGTAAATCATTCCATTTAGAACTATTTAATAACATTAAAATTCCAATAATTAAAGGAATTGTTATTAATAAAATTGGAAGTAAAAATAAAGAAAAATTAATTGAATTATTTGTTTTTGATTGTTCTGAAAAAGATTTCGATAGACATTTTTGAGGGGAATTATTAAAAGTTGTTTGAATAAAATCTAAAGCTTCTAAAGGGTGTTGCCAATGATAAATGGAGCTATTTAATTTAGGAACACAAATATAGCCTTCTGGTTTCTTAAAAAATTAATAGAATTATTTAATTTTATTTTTAATTAATTAATAAAACAAAATTTAAAAAAATAATTTATTTACCTCCAATTTTCCAACAATTTTCATTAAACGCTCTGGCATTGGACAAGCACAATCTAATGGATTCCCATCTACTTTTAGTTCTGATATTCCATCCATTTGTGTTTCACTCCAATCCCATCCCAATCTATTTAATGAATTATTCCGAAAATCTAATCCAAAAAATCGCTAAAAATAAAAATTATTTTAAGTTTTTGCATAATTTTATGATTAGGGCCTATCTAAATTAATAATAATTTTTTGTCAGAAAAAACATTTTTTTTATTATAATTTTCTCATATTTGTTATATTAAGTATGAAATTAAATCTCTTTATATTAATTCTCACGATTATTTATTTATTATTAAAAATTATTTTAATTAAATATTAATTACATTATTTGGAAGTAAATATCCAGGAACTTCTGTTAATTTATTTTTATATAAGTAAAGAAATCTAAGTGCCAAAAAACTGCTAAAATCAGGCATTTCCTCAAGTGAACAATTATTTAATTTAATAAAGACTAATTTAGAGTTTATTTTTCTTTTATTAATTTTAATATTAATTTCTTTATTTTGACTTAAACGTAAAAAAGTTAGAGAAGGTAGCCAATCAAACGAATTAAATATTTTTAATTGATTATTTGATAAATCAAGATTTTTAATTGAAGGAAGTTTTTCTTTAATTGAACTGCCGAATTTTTGGAGTTTATTATTAGATAAATTTAAATAGCCAAGTTGTGTTGGTTTAGCTAATTTTGTTAGTGAAGATTCTAACTAAAATTTGTTGAATAAAATTATCTAATTAAACAATAATTATTTAATTAATTTTCTTTCCTGAAAATAAAGCTAAAAGAAAAAGGGACGATGTGGCAGATAAAAACCTTCTTAGAAGGGGCTATGATTAATCCAATGTTTTTTTAAATTATATAATATATTAATATTTTATTTATGTGGAATTGTAGGGGGAAAATTCAAAATATTTAATAACTTGCCTCAAAACGCATTAGTCTATTTCCAGACAAATCTAAATTTTCGAGATTTGGAAATAATGTCATCAACAATTTTCCATTTTCTGGTAAATAGTCAATAAAATTATTTGCCAAATCTAATCTAATTAATGAATGGCTAACATCTAAGAGACTTTCCGGCCATTCTTTTAAAAGATTTGAATTTAATGAAATTGATAAAAGTCTTTCTGGTCCCGAAGATTCGCCAAATATTAAGCGGTCAAATCTGTTATTATCTGCATCTAGCCATTTAAGTTTTTTACATCCTCTAAATATTAATTAATTAAAAAATATTTAAATAAAATATACCTTAAATTTAATTCTCCACCAATTCCAATATTTCCAATTTCAAGTAATTCCATATTTAATGAGCAAAATGTCCAAGGATTATTTTTTAAATTAAACTCTTCATTATTCTCATTTATTTTTGAATTATTTAAATAATTATTTGATGATTTAAATATTTTTATATTTTTTAATTTCAAATGTTTTAAATTTGTTTCTGGTTGTTTAGTCCATTCCAAAAAGAATTCTTCAGGAAAATAACCTCCATTAGAAATATCAAATTCTTTAAGTGAGGCTATATTTTGTAAGGAATTTGGATTAATTCTAAGATTTTTATTTTGGTCAACACGTAATTCTTCCAAAACTTTCCAATTATCTTCAGTAAAAGGTAAAATACAAAAAATGTCTGAAGAATTTGTTCTTTCTGGATTTATCTGAAAATTTAATATATCTTTAATATATATTTTCTAATTTTTTTCTAAGAATTTATTTTAAATAAATATACGGGAATCTTTATAAAATGGAGAATATTTTTATAATGAATATTTAAATTCTTTATAATATTTTATTTCTCATAATTTATTTAAAAATAAAATTTTATCTAACCATTTTGAATTTCCATTCATTTGCATTTATCTCAACAAAATCACTTTGCATTTCAATAATGTGAATTTGACGTGAAAGAGGTAAAGATGGAAGTATTTTTGGTGATTCATTTTCATTTATATTAAAAGAACAAAAAGGATTTCTTGAAATAACCAAACTGTCAAGTATTTGCCATTTACTTCCTAATTGTCCTCCAATTCCTCCAAATCCATTAATTTTATTTCCGCTTAAATCTAAAACTTTTAAATTGTTCATAGTTTGAAGAATATTTTTTGGAAGTGTTTCAATTAAATTATCAGATAAAATTAATTCTTCAATTCCAGGAAGTGGTGTTAATGCTAACGGATGTAAAAATTGAAGATTTGAATATTTAATTACAAGTTTTTTAAGTCCAGAATGCATAGAAAAATGAGGAAATTCTGATTGAGTTATATTAAATGCTTCAAATGTTTCTGTCCATTCTGGTAATCTTACCTTTGAATTAAAAAGAATATTTTATTTATTTATTTAAAATAAATAACCATATTTAATCTAAATTCTTCTTCATTTCTGTTAAAACAATCTACAATTTTCAATTCTTTATAACATCTACAAACTTGGCAAATTGGATATTCATTATCTTCGTTTAATTCTTGAGTTGTTTTATATTTAATATTTAAAAATAAAATAAATATCCAAAAATAAAACATTTTTTTAAAGAAAAAAATAAAATATTGTGTTAATAATTGTAGTAATTATAAAAATAAATTGAATTATAAAATAGATTGACACTAACCGAATTGATAATAATAATTGATTGTCAGCTTAAAAATTATCAGTTTTAATTGTTTAAATAAGACAAAATGGTGCAATTATTTAAAAGTAAAATATATTTTATTTAGAATATTATTTGTAAATTAGAATAATAAAATATCTTCGTATATAATAATATGAAATATAAATTACTTTTAAAAATTAATAAAATGATAAAAAATAGTTCGAGACAGGTTCGACTTCCAAAACCTCCAATTGTTCAAATATGTGTGCTTAAGAAGTAACAAGAATAAATAAAAATAAAATGTCAATAAGGATTGCCAAATATTATTTTTTTCTTGCCTTTCAACGCCTTTATTTATGTTAAAGTTGGCATAAAAAAAGTAAGAAAAGAATGTTAAATAACTATATTGTGCATTCTTTCTCTCTCCAGACTTTACATCAATTTGGTAGAAAAAAAGCCCAAAAAATGCTTTAAAAATAAAAAAGGCCAAGACACACTAAAATAAATCTTTACAAATACCAAAAAATGCCTTAATTTTACTTCTTTTTTATTTTAAATATATTTTCTAAATCTTTTCACTTCTTTTAAAGTTATTGACAAAATTTAAAGAAAAATCTTTTCCTCTCAGATCAGAAGAATTAATTTGACAATTTGCATTTGTTTGTTAAAATTTACCCAAAAGTTGATTGAAGTAATGAAAAAAAAATTATAAAGGAGAAAATTGATAGAAATAATTTAAATATCTTAAGGTTAAAAAATTTATAAAATAAATATTTATTTGTTTAAGTAAGAATTTAATTTATATATTTTTAAATTTATTAAAAATCATAGTCCCTCTTTAATAGCAAATTTTTCCGAATAAACTTTTCAAAATTTTAATCCTTACTAACATCTATTAAGGATATATTAATTGTTAATCTTATTTAAGTTTTAGGTGTTTATTCTTTTTATAAATCTTCTTATAATTAAAAAGGTTTTTTTAATTTTTTTTTATTTTTTAAAATAAATTAAAAATACACTAAAAATTATAATTTTTAACAAACTATAAATTTATAAAATTATTTTAATTACTTCCGGTAAAATATTTTAATATTCTTTTTATAAATCTTAAATTTAATAAAATATTTTATATTTCCATTAATTAAAATTCATCAATTATTTTAAACAATCATTTAAAATAATAAAATGATATTTATTTTAATTTAATTTTTAAATAATTTAAATGATCGCGTGCCGAACATTTTCTTTTTAATTTAAAGCTTTATATTTTTAAAATTTAATTAATTATGTCTTTAATATTTAATAGTAACCATTGACAACAATTATTTTTTAAAAAATGTCCTTTTCTTTACTTTTTTTTAATTATCCATTTTTGTCAAGAAAAT